>LOJH01015030.1:0-23717 GCA_001685095.1 Ellobius talpinus | reverse complement strand
TCTTTATTAACCAATGAAAGTAACACATAGACAGATGACCTTCCTCCATCAAGAAGGGATATTCATCGGAGCTAACATCCTCAGAGGCAGAGGGTATGGATGCTGTAGGGAGGTAGATGGGGTAGTGAGAACTGTGGAAGATGTCTGATTGCTTCCATTTTCTCAAGTATCAGAAATAAGATCATCTGTGTACAGTGCGGATGGGGGAGGAGGTACTAGGGACTTGAGAATCTTGTAGAGGGTAGGCGATTATTTGAAGTAGGGATGGCTTTCCTCCTGGGGGCTCTGTCTAGCACTCTGTTGTTGGCCTTGATGTTTGGGGAATCCTAAAATGGTACCAAGTGTTCCAACCACACTTGTGATGTGAGGCTGTGAGGCTGTGAGGCTGTGAGGTGGTGGTTTAGTCTCTGGGACTGTGGCAGGGTCATGTTCTCTTCACAAGCAGGCTTTGGGCCTGGTGTAGAGGTGGGGAAGGAATGGTTTCTAGAGACGTCTGCATAGATTTTTTTCTTATTTTATTTTTTTAAATAAAGAAAACTAACTTTTTTTCCTTTTACATACCAATCTCAGTTCCCATTCCCTTCCCTCCTCCCATTCCTTCCACCTTTCCCTCCACCCCACCCCCCATCCACTCTTCAGAGAGGGGAAGGTACATTGATTTGGGGAAGGTCCAAGGTCCACCCAACTATATTTAGGCTGAGCAAGGTATCCATCTAAAGAGAACGGGTTTCTAAAAAGTCAGTACAAGCAGAGGGATAAATCCTGGTGCCGCTGCCAATGGCCCCACAGTCTGTCCTAGCCATACAGCTGCCAACCACATTCAGAGGGACTAGTTTGGTCCTGTGCTGGTTCCTTCCCTGTCCGGCTGGAGTTGGTGAACTCCCATTAGCTCAGGTAAACTGTTTCAGTTGGTGTCCCCATCATGGTCTTGACCTCTTTGCTCATATTCTCACTTCTCCCACTCTTCAACTAGACTTTGGGAGCTCACCCCAGTGCTCCACTGCCGGTCTCTGCATAGTTTTTGAAGTGTGTGTGGTTCGGTAGAAAAAGAGCAGCCCCAAGGAGAACAAGGCTGTGGATTGATTCCCTGTCACAACCAGCACATGTTTTGACCTTTATGGAAGTGGGTTAACTCAGGGCAAGATGGCTACTTGGGGTCCAATGCCTTTCTACCCTGCATTTGGGAGCTCTATGCTAATTTACCTGACAGGAAGAGCCTGAGCTGAAAAGGTCATAGAGCAGCTGGGGACTTAAAATGGCAGGGCTGTTTAGTGGTAGAGACAAATATTCAGTACCATATAGTCTCTCTTGGGGGGTGAAGAGAGAAGGGGTAGGGTACAGAACCAATGACCCTGAGTTACAAGCCTGCCACAGAATGAGGATTGTAAGCCTTTTGATCAGATGGCCCCAGGAGGGAGTCAGTCCCCCAGATTCCTTCTTGCAACTTGCTCTGCAAAGAACAGAGGGTCTAGTCAGCCCAAGCAGATGCTCTGACAAGTGGCCTAGCCTCATGCAAATTGGCCAGGTCTTTTTGAGAGTGAGTCTAATCCTTCCTGGTCCCAGGAGGAAATGGGAGAGACTTTGAGGCAGTAGATTGAGCACTTCCAGCTGCAGACACATTGCTGACAGCAGAGATAAGAAGAAATGAGAGGCAGAACAGCAGAGCGCAAGCGCCAGGGTGGCTCAGCTCCACTGCGTTCAGATGCCTTGTGTTCCGAGCACTTGAACTTGTTAGCTCAAACCCATCGGAGCTCTGTCTGCGAAGCCCTCAGCTGAGTTTGCAACCTGCGCCTGAAGCCTGCGGAGCAGCAGATCAAGCTGATGAGGACTCACACCTGCTGGGCACACTGTACACTGCCACACCAGGGCACAGGCACACGAGCCCTGAAAATGAATCCTCTGCCGCCCTGCAACTGTTACAGGGTAAAAGGACCCCCAGCTTTAGAGATCCTGGTAACTCTGAGCACCTGAAGGGCAGGTGTGCATCTGTTAACTCCTGCACCTCCCAAAGGAGGAAAATCTGGTGTGCTTTCAGAATATCTCATGTGATAATTGGTGCTAAGAATTTCAGTAACCAGATGTAGTGAGATTCATGGGGAGGGAGAGAAGGCCTTACAGGGCAGAGAGCTAACTCATTGACTTTTAG
Source organism: Ellobius talpinus (assembly GCA_001685095.1). Classification (NCBI taxonomy): domain Eukaryota; kingdom Metazoa; phylum Chordata; class Mammalia; order Rodentia; family Cricetidae; genus Ellobius; species Ellobius talpinus. Next base: position 21,571 of record LOJH01015030.1, on the reverse strand, counting down.
TTCATGGGGCCTCTCTGAGCTTGATGTACTTATTTGGAAAAAAAATCACACCAGGATGGATCAATGCCATTTCTGTTTTTCCTTTCTTTCCTTCTTTTAAAAATATGATAGATATTATAAGTACTAAGTATTTCTTTCAATCAAGTGAAAAAATCCTTAGTCTTAAACTTTTGCTTCATTTTTGTTCAAAGTTTGTTAAGGTGAAATTAGTCACATCATCATTTATGTTTATTATTATAAACATTTATTTAGTTGGGTATAGTGTTGCATACTGGTAATTCCAACACTAAGGCAAGAGGATTGCAAGTTCAAGGCCAGCCTGGGTAACACAGAAATCTTGTCTGGAGAGGGGGGAGAGCTCGTTAATCATATAAATTGATGGGTTTCACTGTGGTGTATACAGTTCAATTGATCACATAATAATTCACATATAATAGTTCATGGATTGACAAACTTGTCTTAAAACCACCCATCTGGTGCTTGTAGGTTTTGTGGGCCACCTATTAGGTGGAAAAGCAGCCATAGTAGGCAGATGAGCAGACATGATCTGCACAGCAATCAGGGAAGGTCTGGCCGCTACAAACACGCAGGCACAGTATGTCAGCCTTGGAACTGGTCCACAGTGATCTCTGCTTCAGGAGCCCATATGAGACTCTGAGGTGAAGAGGGAAGAACCAAAGTGAAGGGACTAGATCATTCTATTTTCCTAACCCTTACCCTGGTACCATTCCTCAGACATCCCAAACTGGTAAAAGATGTTCACACACATAGACTCTGTGATGGAGTTTTTTTTTTTAATTTAGAGGTACATCACTCTACAGACTAAAAAGAGAACAGAGATGAGTGAGAGATGAGTGAGAAAAAGAGATGGGTTGCTTGGCAACCACATGTGTGTCCCACAGTGCCAGGGACAAGCCCAAAGGTGGACCATGGAAACTTTCAGGGTCCTGACACTTTCCTTCTTCACCAAAGACTGAGCAGCACATACTGAATGTCTCTCTGTACAGAATTTGTTATGTCAGTAGTTTCCAAAAGTTCTACTGCCAGATTGTTAACTCTAACTTAATTGCCTATAAGGATAAGGGCTGGCAAGTTATACACAACCATGTACAGCAACAGGTAACATGTCCTGGGCTATTTGTTCAGTCCTCTTTCCCTTTTTAATATTTTCTTCACACATGAGGCACCTCTTTCCTGCCTCAGGGCCTGTAGACTCATTGCTTCCTGGATCTGAGACTGAACCCAGCTCTTTCCCTTCTGTAACCCTTAGCTACCCATTCCCCATCGTCACCCTTATCCTAAGTGATGCAATAGGTTTGTCTGTCATGTTTTAGGCTAACATCTACTTCCCAATAAGAATTTGGAGGGAGTTGAGGAGAAGCTTCTCCGTTTTGTTAAACACTCCGTCTGCCAGTATATCACACCTCGAGGCGAGCTGGTGTTAAGTTCGCATTTTTGGCTGACCGATCAGTCCTTCCCAGGTGTCAGAAGCAGAAAACACTAACCCCTTTTCCGTGGGCCAAACCACTAAATTCTCCTTTCAGAGACGCCCAGGGAGAATGAGAGATTCAGTCTCTCCCACACATGAACCAGTGGTCCGGGTCTAATGCATAGAGAAGCAACAAGGACGTATCAAAGGGCAGCAAAAAGGCAAATGTCCAGGAAAGACATGGAAAGAAAGCCCCACTGAGTGGTAACCCCTGCTTATAGTCTACCTAGGTGGGAACTAGTCCTGGACTCGTAGGGGAGACGTAAGTTCTTGTCTTGGTTTTTTTGTTTACTGTGTTAGATGAGACAAATTTTCAGCCCTTCTCAAAAAGAAATATAAACTGGCCAAGAAAAGTACAAGCACACGGTTCGGTAGGACTTCTACTTGCAGTTTGTGGAATCAATGACCATAACCTAGAAGATTCCAAATGGGCGGGAGCTGTCAGCAGGCTGGCATCAGACTCCTCAGCATGCACATTGGATTAAATTGTCTTGGAGAAGTCGTCCATTTTGAAGATGCAACCGATTATTTTCTGCCCTTAGTTACTAAGGGGTTTGTTTTCAATCACAAAAGTCCTGAAAAGGGCTATTACATTTCGTGGGACGCTTGGACAACACAATTATAGAACCGCATGAAATCTGCAGCCATTCTTTTTGGGCCCTGGAAACCTCTGGAAACGTTCCCTCCTAGGGATCCTTCTAAGGATCATTACTCAGCAAAGAAATTTACCCTGTTATTGATCTGTGAACATAAAGAATTATGTGCCAGGATAAAAAGATATTTAAAAAAATCTATTAACTTAGTGACAATAAAAGCAGGGAGGAGCAGAATTTTCAGAAAAGTGAGCCAGCAGAAGCTGCTATCCAAGCTGGAGGAGCTGAGGAAAAGCTTGATTGGTCTCCCCAGAGGCACGGGCTTTCCTGGTTCTGAGCTCACAGAGTCTCTTGGTATTGCCTCATGTGAGGAATTGGTCCCCGATTCCTAGGTGATTGCCAGCCTCCTGATAGCTGTGGTTTCACTGTCATCCTGACACAGTATCCTGGCCTCTCATCCTTGCCTGTGTTAGTATTTCTTGGGGAAATAAAAGTCCAGGAGACAGGGATTTGGGGTCCTCACAGCATAAACGGGGATCCACATAAATGAATCCCCCAGTTCTGGAGCTCATGGAGTTCCTTAATTAAAATACCTATTAGCATAGGTCAAGGAGGATGGACCAATTACACTGTCAAACTGTTACAAAACCTAGCATTCAGGAACAACCTATGTTTCTGCAAATGTCTAAGACTGAGAAAAATCAATTACATTCAAAGAATAGTTTCTGACACGTGACATAGTTTTCAAGGAATGATTTTACATGAATTAGTGTTACACAGTTTGTATAAGTAGCAAAGTTTTAACGTATGCATAATTTTATTCTGTTTCGTTTAATTCCCAACTTCTTCACTCAATTTGAATGTGGACACTTTGCTTGGATGCTGCAAAGTGTGTGCCACCATTTGTCTCTAGAAGTCATCTCCGGACACTTTACTAACCTCATTAATGGAAGCTGGACTGAGCTTTAGAGGAAAGTCAGTTAATGTGGTCATAGGAGAACAGCACTTTGCCTAGCGCTAGCCAAGGCATCTATATATTGTTCCTTTCCTTTCCCCTGCCACTTGAATGAATGAATGGCTGGATAGACTGATTCGCGGGCATGCATGCATGCATGAGCGCACACATGCATAAACTGGCACACACGTAGAAGCGCACGGACATATTTAAACTTTGCTTTCTCGGTAGAGTGCTGTAAAAACCCAGCTCTACCTTTAAGCATTATGAAGTAGTGCCTTCCTCTACCTACCAGAGTTCTTTAGTTTCATCAAATTGCCAGATTGTTGGCCTTCATTAGCCTGCTGCAGCCTCTCATTTGATTTCCGTTGCCGGCTCCCTGCCTAAGTAATGATTCTAATTTTGAAGGCTCTGGAGGTTACGGCGAAGGACTTAGTCTGGGAAGTGATACAGCCACAAGTGATACAGTGGTGCTGACTTGCCTGCCCTGTAATTCATTCTCTATGGAAACAACGGGCTGGAACATGGAGCCCCAAGGCTCGCTCTACACTAGTTTACTTGCAATAAATTGGCACTTGCAGTTGCCATAGAAAGCTTGCAAAGGAAACTTAAAATATTACGTCAAAACAGCCAAAGCCTTCTAAGATACCAATTTTTCCCATGCCCTGTTGCACTCTGACCCATTAACCTGCCTCTTCTCTCATTCTTTCCATTTTCCAGAGGCTGCCAGCTGTTCTCCCTAGGGTCTGCTCCCTCCCTCTTCAAAACTGACCACACCTCACGATTGTGGGTGCCCAATGAAGTCAGAGATGTTGAATCCCCTGGGCAGATGATTGTGACCCAACCATGGTGCTGGGAACTAAACTCAGGTCCTTTGCAAGAACGGTGTACACACTTAACTGCTAAATCCTCTCTTCAGCCCATCTCCATCTACTTTTATGGCCCTAGTGATGATGCTAGACCCACCCAAATATTTCAGGATAATCCCTCATCTTGAGGATCTTCAACCACTCATGTAGCAAAGCCTCTTTTTCCATGAAAAGTAAAATATTGGCAGTTTTTAGGGAATAGAACCCTGACATGGATGCTATTTATTATTTTCCCTCCCACACTGTAGGGAGATCCTTCCCAAGAAATATCTCAAAAAGTGGGTGATGAGGGTTAGTCCCACCTCTTCTGCTTCCTCTGAAGAGTCAGGGGAATAAGGGAGTGAGGACTAGAACACCAGTTAAAACACAAATGGCGGATGCTCAGGCCACTGAGTTCTACTATCCGGGTATCAGCCACAAGAGTCAATAAAGACCGGCTGTGAAAACATTTCAGGCCCTGAGACTATGCTAAATAATAGTTTGCACTGGTGTGGTTTCTGATATGTTGTTAATGAGAAATTTGGGGTATTGAGGAATAAATTTCAAGCTATTTGTATCAGGAATTACTTCAGCTACAAATAACGGAGTGACGGTGTAACAGAGAGGCTTGTGCAACAAAGACAAATAAGCATTTTCTATAGCGAGGCTCCCAGGCAGGGGTGATAGCACTGGGGCAGCAATTCAGGAGTGGCAAAGACCCCACCTCTCTTTACCTCTCCCTGTAGCTCAGTGTACCCTTCAGATCAGTCCAATGGATGTCATAGTTCCAAGAATTATATTCTTGCCGAGTATCTTCCCCAAAGAAGGCCACGAAGAAGAGGACCCTTTCTCCTCTGAGTTTTTATCATATTAGTTATTAGTTTATTAGTTATTATTATTAGTTTATTAGTTAGTGGGTGGCAAGGATTGTCACTCAGGCCCTGACCAACCGGGCTATCTCTCCAACACTCTCCAAAATAGTGGTTATTTTAAAATATGCTAATGCGTGAACAGATAGAGTTCTACTTAGAAGGCAGAGTTCACGTCCGAATCTGAGGTGTATGTCTTCTCAGGGAGATCAGACGACTTTTCAGATGTCATTTCAGACCTCTACCTTACTGAGTCAGAAGATACCAAATCTGCATTGTTTGGGCAACTCAATCTGCGGTCATTTGTGGGTAACTCAATACAGTAAGCTGGCTTTATTATCTGCAAAACCGGGCACTCCTGTTTTACACAGGTCTGGGTGCTGCCCCACAGAGAGAACCACCAAAAAAGTAGAAATTCAAGTAGAGGCATCGTGGGCCAGTCTAGGTGGTGGGGTGTGCTAAATTATCACTATGTAGGTAGCTCTTTAAAAAAGTCAGTAAATTCCCATAATAAGGAGTCAGTCTGTACTGGACTGGAACTTAAGAGATTTCCTTCCCTTACTTATAAAATCACCCCAAGTTTATAACATTTTTTTTGTAGAAAAGAGAAAGGCAAAGGCAGTAAACTTGATAGTCCCAGTGCCATGTGACATCCTTTATCCATCCACTAAAAATTATTTACGGGGGACGACTCTAGCACAGTAACTCAGCCCTAGAAACAAGACACCGCCCTTCTCCTTGGGTAAGCACAATATGGATGATTAAGAGTACCTTCAGGGGAGAGCTAGGAATAAAGGGATATTTCTCATGATAGGAGGGCAACTAGCTTTGTCTTGGGCTCAGGAAGGGTTTGGGGGGAAGAAGCAATTAAAGAGAGAACTGAGGGGAAGCTAGAAGAATGCAGATAATTACAGGAAGGGAACTAGCTGGGACTGGGAAGAGGGAGCCAGCGTTCCAGCTTTGTAAAATCCAGAAGAAAAGAAAAAACATCAGGCAAATTGTGAAAGCAGGAAGAGCACATGACGGTTTCTGTGAAAAGACAGAGGTCAGATGGCATGTCTGAGCTCTGTCCCAGGGACAATGCAGAGGGGCATAGCCATCTGATGGTGGGAATCAGGGCCAGTGTCGGATTACATCATTGGTCTCAATGCTCCCTGCTGCCATACTCTTGTCACGGCCCCCTCGTCAGCCAGCTGTGCTTCTCAACCTCTTGGCGTTGGGCCAGGCCACATAGCTGGGTTCGGTCACTGGCAAGTGTGCAGAAGTGACTGCGTGCCACCTGAAACCCAGCTTAAGAGATGCTGAGTACTCCTGTTTGTTTCCTTGTACCTCTGCATTTGCCACCACGAGAACACCATGCCTCAGCCAACATGCTGGGCCCGGTAGGAAGATGGGAAACAAATGGAACAGAGCCACCCCAGCTGTGCAGCCTGAAGCAGAGCTGGCCCAGCTGCTCCCACAAGCCATAAGGGAGAATGAGATGATGCTTCCGTTTGTATGCCACTGTGATGCTGAGTTCTGCAACATGTAGCATTATTGTGGCCATAGCTAAATGAAGAGACAGCTACATCAGAGAGAGCGAGCAGGAAATTTCTGTGGTTGACAGAGACCCAGAAGATACTTGGAAGCAGCATGACACAGAAGCTTGCTAAGAAGTTAAGGATGTCCAGGAGAGTCTCCCTTGGATACCTGCTCCTTGAGATGGGGAACACAGGGAGAAGAAAATGTACTATTGTGTTGGGTCAGAGGCCTTCAGGACATCCAAATAGAGATGTCCAGTAGACAAGGGCAAGGAAAAGCAGGCGCAGTCTGCGTCGTGCATGAACACACATGTAGACCCTGAAGCAGTAAGTTTGGATACAGATATGCAGACAGTGAGGGGCCAGAAATATGTGAGAGGTGGCTAAGAACAAAACAGCTGCTGGCAGAAGGATGGAGGCCCAGGGAGCGTCGTGCCTGGGAGAAAGACTGTGCTGGAAGGTGAAGTGTGCTCAATTCAGCAGGCAGCTTGAAAGAAGGTAAAGAATTTACAGGGAACTACTAAGGATTTACAATTCAATAAAGGAAATAGGCAGATCCCTTCCCAAGAAGTTGAAAACAATCCCCACTGGAGACAACTCAGTAAAGCCTTAGCCACAATCTCAGACACTGATGTGTGTTGAGATGTTCAAAATTAAATAAAGGCAAAATCCAGGCCATCTTCGGACACTATCCTGCCCTGATCCCTCTGGGAAGTAGAGGTTTGGAATAGGCCTTTATTTTTCGTACAGCAAATCTACACCATCCTGGTTGCTCTGCTCTGAGTCTGGCCCCCTGATGATTCCATGAGAAGCAGCATCTGTTGAGGGTGTGGGGGTCTGTAGTTTTGACTCATTTCTCATTGGTCTGAGTGCCCTGGTAGCCTCTGCTCCATCCGGCCTGGGCTCTGCCACTGGGATCCCTGTGGCTCCTGTTTTCAACAGAATGATGGGTCCTTTGCCCTTCCCTGTGTTCTGGAGTCTGGATTCTGCAGATCAGTGTGGCTGACATACAAGCACCCTTTCCCAACTGGCCAGGGGCCACATTGGAGGACAGGTAGAACACGAGCTCTTGCATGCAAAGCTTGCTGCAGCACGAACACAGACACGTATGGCCACCACACCTAGCACAGGACTCTGCAGAACTCTCGAACAACTGCCACATTTGTCACCTCAGGGGCTGCTCAAGCTGAGGAATGCCAGGAACTCGAGGTTTGTTTTCCTCTTCAGTTGGAACTGACATTTCCCCATGATTGAATTACTTTGAAATCAAAAAAATGCAGCTCAGATAGTTCTTAAATTTATTTCCGTTCCCCCATACAGCATTTATGACAGAGACTGATCAGTCAAAGAGTATGGGCTTTCCGCTCTTTATTTCCTGTTTTACTGAAGTCATCTTTTCAGATGGTGGGGGACATAGCTGTAGTTGGCATAGTGGAACAGTTCATGGGCCACAACTAGCCATGCAGCTCAGTGGTGACAAAGGTATCTGTGTTCTCATGGACTGTTGCTTCTACTAGTCTCCTAGAAGAGAGGTCTAGAGAAAGATATTAAGAGTCCTCAGAGAGAAAGGCACAGAAGACAGTGATTAGAGAAACAGCAGAAACCCCAAGCCAGGGGAATGAGGCTGGAATGCCACTCTCTGCCATTTCTGTGTAGAAGGGGCCCTCGGTCAAGGGATGAGGTCATAGGTCTACCTGCTGAGAATGTGAGATGGCCATACATAGCTGGCGCAGAAGTGCATATGGGTGACAGAGGGGTGGGGGAGGGAACGGCTGAGATCTCAGATGAGGGTATGATGATCGTCCCCATTTCTGCCATGAGGAGATAAGCCAGATATTGACGGTCTCTTGGGAGTAGTCGCAGCTCTTCTGATGGGCATGGTAATATTGGCTATGCTTGGAAAACATTCTTCACCAACAGTTTGTGTATGAGAGAGACTTATTTGTTGTACAGCTAGGAATAGCAGGCCTGGGAAGGATTAGGGACCCGATAACAAATTGTCTCTGTTTTCCAGAAGATTCTAGTCCTGTGGGGGGTCATTGAGGATAGAGTAAACCTGGGATTCTATGAGCACCCTTATCAGCTTCCTAAGAGGTGGAGTCTAGGCTGGCTTCTTTGGAAAGCCCGTTTGGTGTTAAGTCAAGCGTAGCAAAGCCTCTTTTTCCATGAAAAAGTGTTCGATGTTGGAACATGTCAAAGGAGTGACCTATGGTGAACAATGCCTTGGGGGAACTATGGTAGAGGCTCCAGTAGAAAAGGCAAAGGGACTTTTTACCTCATTTTGTTCCCTGGATTGTCCTTGGACATGATTTCTTGCCCCTACGACAAACATTTACATTTAATTTATAAGACATGTGTATTCTTGTTGGAAGTCAGGACATAGCTGTAGAACCCAATCCAGTCAGTGAACCCTGAGTCTGGATATGGCCTTCTGCCTTGCTTTCAAGCTCTCCCAGGTATAATCTATAGTCTGTGCCAGGCAATTGTATTTCAATTGCTCTGTCCTGAGAAAGTTCTGGAAAAGGGCTGCTCTGTTGATATTTAGTATGTGCTTACTGACATTTACATACATGTTTTTCTGATCATGGTTTCCTGACCTCAAACAGCTTTCCTTGGATCATTGTTTTCTTTGTTTTTGTTTCATTTTGTTTTCTTTGTGACTTTTGTGTATAAAAGCACACTGAAACTGAAGCAAGGCTGCCGACAACATTGGACTGCTGTCTGTCCCATTCTTTCAGGTCCTCAGATCTCAGGTCCAGCAGATGAGATCGGCAGAGGTCAGCGGAAAAGCCGACAGGCCTGGATTAAAAGACAGAAATGGATGCCGAGGCTTTGGATCAGACTGACAAGTGTACATTGGGTACTTGAACAATGTGATCCTTAGATGGGAATTGAAGAGATGATTCAGCAGTCGAGAGCACACACTGCTCTTTGGAGGACCCAAGTTCAGTTCCCAGTATGCACCTCAGGCAGCTGGCAACTGCATGTGGTAGCTCCAGTTCCAGGGGATCCAAGACTTCTGGCCTCTCAAGGCCCCTGCACTCACGTGCATAAGCCCACACATGGACCTACCACAAAGTCACACAACTAAAAATAATAAAATAAATCATTAAAACAGAACCTCCTGAATTGATATACTGGCTGTATCATTTCCTGGCTCAGCAGCCTTAACTCTTTAGATTTCTATTTCTCTAGTTTCTGAAAAGAGGACACACACGGCTCACCTCAGAGCGTTGCTGAGGAACTGGCTGAGAAGGTCCAAGTGCAGATGTGGCTTTTCCAGAGGACAAGGGGTGAGGCACACCTGGGACTTGCACCTTTTTTCTTGGGCCCTGTTTATAATCAGTCCAAGAGTTAGCAGACAGCTTAATTTTATATGGGAAAAAAAAAGAGCAAACGTTTTTTCCTATCATCTCCTCTGTTTAGGGAAGTAAGCGCCACTGCCCATGAGTATTTCTTTGTGAAATGACTCTAGTTGATTAACTGATTTGTCCCAAATCCCTTATTGAGATCACAAAGACTAGAACCTAAGCCATGGGCCCAGGCTTCCTAATAAATTACCTAACTCACTCGTGTCGTGCAGTACCCGCAAGATCTGCCTCCCACTGTCACTAAGCTGGGTGTACAAGACAGAATGATTTGACTGGAGCAAGCCACACGTAGAAGCAGAAAATGTTGCTTCAGGCATTTTCTTGGGTGTTTGATTTTAATATTAAGGCTAGTCCAACCCATAATGGGCAAATTGCAAAGTGATGATTGATTATCTTAGGTTCCTCTGACAGCACAGCACAGAGGCCCAGAGCAGCTAGCTCTGAAGAGGCAATAGAAGGGAAAGGGGCTCTGGGCACCCCTTTATACTGTTAATGGGGATGAGACTTTGAATTGTAAACTTCCCTGACTTTTCATCCAAAGGAAGATGGTGGCTGGAATTATTAAATAATGGCAAAGGAAGTTGTTAGTACAGCAAGTAATTTGTGGTAGTGCTTTATAATTGATAGTCATTTCTATTATTTAAATACTAATTAATTCATGTATTAAGCAACATATTGACTTTTCTTATGATGTTATGGCAGCCCTCCTAGCTTAAAATTGTTCCTTATTGTGTTCTCCAGCTAATTAAGACACGTGGTTTGCTTGTTCCACTTATGTCTGTTTAGAAGACGGCCTCTTCCAAGGGAACACAGCAGGCAGTGTAGACAAAAGTAGCCACATGCAAGCTCTGGTCTGTGCAACCTGATTCACTTTTTTTCTTTTTTCTCTTTTCTTTTCTACCTGTGGGGTGTGGTGTAGGGTGGGGTGTAGGGGGGTACAAGTGTGTTTGAGGGCTCATATGTCCACGTGTACATGTGTGTAGCATATGTGTATGTTTATGTGTGATATATGTGTGTATGTAAGTGTGTGTGAGGAAACATATGTCTGTGTGTGCATGAGTGTAGTGTATGTGCATGGTGCATGCATGTGTATATGTGTATGCAGGTTTGTGTGAGGGACCATATGTCCATGTGCGAATGTATGTAGTGTAGGTGTGTGGTGCATATATGTGCATGCAGGTTTGTATGAGAGACCATATGTCTGTGTGTGCATGTGTGTAGTGTATGTGTGTGATGCATGTATGTGCATGTCGGTTTGTGTGAGGGACCATATGTCCATGCATGCATGTGTGTATTATATGTGTGTGGTGCATGTATGTGTATGCAGGTTTTTATGAGGGACCACATGTCTGTGTGTGCATATGTGTAGTTTATCTGTGTGATGCATGTATGTGCATGCAGGTTTGTGTGAGGAGCTATATGTCCATGTGTGAATGTGTGTAGTATATGTGTGCGGTGCACATATATGCCTGCAAGTTTGTGTGAGGGACCATATGTTCATGTGTGCATTGTGGAGAGGCCAGAGGTTGATGTCAGGCAACCTCCTCTTTTGAACTCCACCGTACTTTTTGAGACAGGGCTTCTCACTGAACCCACCTCGCCGATTGGTCAGGAGCCGGTGGGATCTTCTTGCATCCACTTCCCAGCACGGATTATAGGCACATGTCAAGCACTGCATCCTGCCTTATTTTCCTGTGAGTTCTGGCGATCTGGACTCAGGTTCTCACCCTTGCACAGTGTACACTGCAGCCACCGAGTCATTTCCGAGCTCTAATGCTTTCCTTATTAGTAGATTTTCTGGAACACCTTTTTGTACCTTGATGAGACAGTCTCCCTGCACTTGGCTTCATTTGGCTCATCTGTAGAATGAGAAGTTCATGAAACCTGTGTCCACAGTTGCTGATTTACAGCAATCACCCAGAGGGTTCAGCTTTTTCTGCAGACAAGCTTGCTCAGAGGGTCCTTTCATTCCTTCAGGACTGGAGCCCCTAATCTGGACATGCAGCAAGGAGATCGGAAGTGGGCAGCTTGGAGTTCTCATTGCTGACGTTCTCATTGCTCTAAACTGTAACGCACTAGTGGGTCGGTGTATATGTTTGCTTCCTGGAGCTTCGCAGGTCCTGATGACTAAAAAAGAAAAGAGCAGGAACAGATTAACAGGCCAGCTTCTCTGGAGGATTCATGGCCGACAGGCAGGAGCTGCCTGCTTCCGTTTAGTGTCTCTACATCTTCCTGAAGGCTGAGTTTTCCTATTTGACTCTTTTTATCCCCTTTAACAATAAGCTGCACATAAAATAAAATCTGTTGATTATCAGATGAGGCTCACTGCTGATCCTTTCTAAGCTATTCCAGGTTATTTTCCAAGTTCATTTATAAGATGGGTATATTTCTGTCCCACTTATTGGGCATGTTAGTTGGTTTTGGGTTTGCCTTGGGAAGGCTACACAAGGTCAGGCCTGAAAGCCGTTTGTAGATAAACAATTTCAGGATGGAAATGCATTATGTTGCTACTAGTTTAGGACCATGAAGTCAGTTGGCTTCAGAAACCTCGAGAGATCACGATCATGGACTTGTAATCCAGGCGACCCTATTCGTTCTGCCCCATGGCCTGATGTCACAGCTGCAATGCCAGCCAGCCAACCAGCAATAGTGCGTAAGTATGGTAGTGGTTATAAAAAGAACTTACATTGGTGGAAATCCCAGAGTCTGAGGCCTGGATGCAGGCAGCTCTGGCATTCAAGGGCAACAGAAGGTGAATGGTTGGATGCAAGAGGAGAAATAGCTTTGACCCTGTCCCATAATGTTTTTGTTGCATTTGAGTAGACCTTCAACAAATTGGAAGGACATTTCCTCAAGAAAAGGTCAGTGTTGTTCACCATCCTCCATTGGGCATCCACACTAAACACTAGAGTTACACGATCATTTGCCCTTCAATCCTGGGTCACATTGTGAAAGATGCAGTCTTTGGGAGGCATCCATTGTGATAGCCTATTTCATTAGAATTGCATGACCATCCAAGCTTTTCCCTCAGGGAACTTCTGCTGTGTTTGCCTCTGTACTTCAAACCTCACCTACTAGTAGACTCTGGAAATTCCAAGTCACCAAACTCGTCACCTGGCAGTTTAAAAGGTGCCATTTTGGCAGGATTTGGCCATTTCTGTGGAAGGATTTGTAAGTAGTCTGACCTTACTCTTTGGCTTTGAAAAAAATTATTACTGTTTTTTTCCTTCTGATATTTTATACATTCTTATGTGGCTTGCTTTGGCTGGATCCAGTTTTCTGCATGCATCCTGTCTTTCTCCTCTGTGGAATCCTGTACATAGACAAACGGAAACTCTGTCATGCTCCACTCACTCCCTAATATGTCAATTGTGTTTGAACAAATTGGAACTTTGAAAACCCACACTATAACAGAACAGACCTCGGACAGATTCTTTCACTTCTAGTTCCTTGGCTGTGTCCAACAGAAAGCAGTAACTAAGCTCATAGCAGAGCAATCACGAACATCGATAGCAGTAGAAAAGAGTTCCTGAAAGGCAAGAGCCTAGGAATAGGTGTGAGGGCTTTGTGGCTACCTTCAGATCTGTGTAGGAGATAAGCCTGGAATATTGTAATAGGGAATCTACCAAGATTTCTGCAATCTTATGACAAGGATTGCAGAATGAATTGAAGACCCACCCAGCACTAAAAGTGGGATCAACATTGCTGTGTCCCTTCATGGCTCCAGGTACTTAGACCTGATTGGGACAATGAGGGATTGAAGGACACACCTAGAAGATGAATACACAGAAACCTGGGAACAGGTAGTCTGGGCTCTCTGCTGGAGAATCTCCGGCACCCCAGAAATTGAACAGAAATTGCACCCAGTTGGTTAAGGAGGAATGCTACTGCCTACAAGGAGGATTTCTGGTAAGTAGCTAGATCAAGGAGACAGTTTTAACCAATCTTGGTAGGAGCAGTCTGTTTAGAGGAGCGATCTTTGAGCTGTAGATATCCCAGGAGAAAAAGGCTATGGTGGAAATCTTCTGCATACACTCTTAACACTTAGACTCACTCCCCTGAGAAAAGCTTCGTTATGCTCTGAACCTCAGGTGAGGAAGGCTTTGCCATCTCCCCACTGGTCCGAGGCTCTGAGGTACCTGGCATAGCTATACCTATGTCCACAATACACAGTCACTCAGGACTTCACACACTCAAGGCTTCCTCAACTCCCAATGCATCATATATCTCCATTTAAGTATTTTAAATCCACCCAAGCTGGGCTTGGAAGTACATGCCTGCAATCCCAGGCAGCTGAAGAAGGAGAATTGAAAGTTTAAGTCCTATCTGGATGGCAGAGTGAGTTGAAGTCCAGCCGAAGCAATTTAGTGAGACCCTATCTCAAAATGCAAGGTAAAAAAGTGAATGGGGTATAACTTAGTGGTAGAGTATGTGTCTAGTATGTGTGGTTCCCTAGGTGTAATCCCTACAACAGTCGAAAGAAAAAATCCACTCAAATATAAATAAATTTATAATTATAAGATAAAATATAAGAATTATAATATAAAATATATAAATCCACATGTTCCCATTGATATTTGGTGGGGAAAAGAGCTGACCACTTTTGGAGGATGGATGGCACGTAGCCATTATTTTGAAAATTGATAAAACTGTTTGTACCGCCTTCCTGTTGTGGGCTGCAGCAACTGATCCCAGAATCCTAGGCTGAGTGAGAATGGCCCTTTATGGAAGGGTTCCCACCAATAAAGAAAAATGACTGAGACAGAGTGTCTCCATTTTGCAACGCCCTCAGTGAATTAATGGATCTGGTATTGAATGGTAACAGCTGCTAACATCACCAAAGAGGAGACATGCTGGCAAAATTCTCTTCCTAATGAAAAACACCGCATCGCCTACAATCTTGCCAGAGGGATCAGAGTTAAGCCTAATAAAGCCTGTGGACCTAGCTACCAATCTTCAGGAAATACAGAGCTCCAAGGAACATATCAAACTATTCTTTTCTCTTATTTGTTTGTTTGCTTTTGAGACAGGGTTTCACTGTGAGCCTTGGCTGTCTTGGGACTCACTATATAAACCATGCTGGCCTTGAACTCATAGAAGTCTGCCTGCTTCTGCCTCAGGAGTGTTAGGATTATAGATGTATTCCACTATCCCCGGGCTTTGAACTGTTCTTTAAATATGCAAAATTCAGACTGTAGTAAATTTCACAAGTAAAAATCCTTAGTTCTTCAAACAGAAAACTGGCAAGAGGAAATCTAGGTGGAAATTGTAGATTTCAAAAAACAAAGATGTACTAATTTTTTCAAGGTCAAGGCTAGAACTGGCTTAAGAGTTAGGGCACTCAAGAAATATGTTCAACTAGTAAGAGTGCCAAAACTTCCTGCTTATTTATGCATGTGGTTAAGAGGCATGTCCACCACATGAGTTTACAGCAGAGTTTTTTCTTTATTTTAGTTTGTGTGTGTGTGTATGTGTGTGTGTGTGTGTGTGTATACTTGTGTACGTGTAGAGGCCAAAGGTAACCTCAGTAGTTATTTCTCAGGAGCTGTCCACCTTGTTTTTAGGGAACCTTGGGCTTATTGATTAGCTAGGATGAGTGGTCAGTGAGCTGCAGGGTTCCTCCTGCCTCTGCCTCCTCTGCTGTGGTTATAAGTACCTGCCTTCAAGGCCCACTTTTTCTGTGGTTGCTGGGGATTGAACTCACATCTTCGTGCTTGTATAGAGAACACTTTACTGGCTAAGTCCCTTTTTCCAATCTGCTTTATTTAGGGTTATTCATAGGTTTGCCTCCTAGCCAGTTTCCATCACCCAGAACTTCACTTGAACCGAATGGTTTGTTTTGGACTAACCTTCTGTGCCAACTTCTGTGGACAGAGCCTATCACTGGGGCGAACCAAGCAGCCTTCAACTCTCTCACATCCTCCTCAAGGTCACAGGTACATTCAGTGCTTGGTTTCCACTCTACCCAAAAAAGCAAAAAGCACAAAAACAAAGGCCAGGCCTCCTGAAGCTGTTTCCTCACCATCCCAGCAAGAGCCCAGGAGTCCTATCTGGCTGTTTCACGACAAGCCAATTAGATAAAGATTGTTAATCAGAGTAATGAAGGGACCAGAGGAAAGGGAAGGAGGGCAGGAATGTAGCAGGAGCAGTGATGGAAGACAGCGAGGGCCCCTCCCACTCCGCGCTGATGTTTTGTTCAGGCTATTTGCAAATGAGCCAGCAGAAACAGCATTAACAATAAATGAGATGCATTAGACTCAGGAACGGGTTGGGAGGGAGACAGGAGTCTTGTTCTTTTCCAGCCCAGCTCACAGGCCCCCTGTCCGGCCAGCCAACACGAGTCTTTCTTAGCTGGCCTTCCCTGGGCTCCCCCTGTATCAGCTTTTTGATACGGTCCATATCTCATTTGTCAAATCATAGTTAAAATCCTAGAGACTTTCGAACAGACAAAGGGTTAGGCTACAAGATAAACGCAGCATATATCCTAGGGGCTTGACATTTTTACTCTCAGGTACACCGCTGAAGTTGACACCGTCCAACAAACACGAGACAACCATCCTACTTTGTCGAGATGAATAACACTGATTTATGTACCACAGTTGACCATGAAGGCTGGCAGACATTGCCCAACATTTTCCACCGAGATCCCTACGCAGCAGTAATTGCCAATTTAATAAGAGAAGGAAGTGGAGTTACACAGGCTCGGGAAGCCTCACATTTAAGGATTCAGCTGCTCCACAGTTCTTTTCCCCTGGAAATTTTCCGTATAAACTCTCACGTCCCTCACTTGCCAACCTTCCCAGTCTTACATAGTTCCACACACCCGACCTGTAGGTCCCTTTCCTCTGGGAGTTCAGAACCAAGCCAAGTGGGATATAAGAGAGCCCAGTGGTCATTTTAGACTGTCGCAGTGCAGCGGCGGCAGGCAAACCATTCACACACCTTCACCTGAGGCTTAGGCTTCTCAGACATATTCTCTGTCACTATATGCTACAGCCCAGCGGCTCTTTGATAGCAGGGAGTATAGAGTCCACCTTTTCGCAGCCTCCATCAAGCTGGACAGCCAGTAGAGACACTTTGCATCCACGATCGGCCAAATTATCGCTGAACTTTCTGCTTCATGGTAGTCAGCATCCTGGGCCAGGGGCTCCCCAGCAGAGAGGAATAAAGGAAAGCCTACTTTCCTGCTGTAGCTCAGACAAAAGCCTCCACTGGGAGCTAGGGATGTAGTTTAATTTAAATGCTAAGGTTCCTGCCTAGTATACATGAAACCCTAGGTTTTATGCCCAGCACCACATTGGGCATAGTAGTACATGCCTAATCTCAACATTTGGGGGGTGGAGGCAGGAGAATCAGAAGTTCAAGGCTATTCTCTACATAGCAAGTTTGGGGCCAGCCTGGGCTATATGAGTCCCCGTCTCAAGAAGAAAAAATAAGACAAAACAGAAGAAAAGAACCTCGGCTAGTATGTGTTTCCAGTTCCCCTCCAGTGCACTGCGTCATAGCCCATATTAATAAGATCTAACAAGATCTCCAGGGGAGACAAGATGCTTTGAAGGTTGAGGGGCTCTGAGCTAAAGGGAGCACAGGGTAGCTCTGAGGGTCTCCAAGATGGCTCCCAGAGGCCGATGGCACCTGGGAACTTGCTAGGAATAAGAACTCTGGGGGTAAGGTCAGACACCCGTGCTGAAGAATCCCTGTAGGTGGCCTGTGACCTTGGAAGGTTGGAAAAGCCCCATGTAGACCATTAACCTCCCCAGACTCTGGCTCCCCTGCCTTAGACACAGCACCTAAGCTGCAATCTTGGCCACCATTTGGAGGAAAGGAAGGATAACCTACATGCTTGGATTTCTCTTTTCCATTTGATTTCCTATAGAATGGTTCTTAAAACTCAAGCTTCTGAACAAAATCTCTTCCTCCCTGTAATTTAATCTTCATTTGCATTGCCAATAATTAACAGAGAGAAAGAAGTCCCAGGAAACTGCTAGCGTTCAAGCTCTGCATCTAGCTGGAGGTACGGTTGGGGACAGAGGCCAGACTTCCCAGCCTGTTGTCACAAGAGACAGCAGGGTAGAGAGCCTGGAGGAAGAGGGGTTCTTCCAGATCAAAGGTCGAGTTGGGAGTAAAGGCATACACCTCACCAGCACGAGATCGAACAAATTAGGAAGAGGTCTACCCAGGAGTAGAATATCCCATACGACAGCATCCTTGCCTGTCACTGCTCTCATCAGCACCAAGCCTTCTCTCCAGACTAAGAGCATCGATGTCTTAACTCTGTGGTGCCATCATCAGTACCCACACATCTGAATAGAAAGAGCAGAGTGAAGCCATTGTGGTGGCTCAGGGAACTCTAAGCAAATTCTGGGCAGAGGGAGGGAGCAGAACACAGACCCAGAGATTTGAATGGTCCTATGCTGTAGATGATAAAGGGACAAGTAGGTGTCAGAACACCTCTGGGGCAGTACACAAGGTCTGAGAACAAGGCGGGAAGGGGCCCTGGCAAGAGGCGCAGTCCCCTGGAGTAAGAAGAGCACCCAAGAAGGCAGGTGACAGAATCTAGGACTATCTGTGGGAACAAGATTCAGTAGCTGGGCACAGTGGCACAAGGTTGTAACCTAAGCTAGCAGAGAGACGGAGGCAGGAAGACTTCAAGCTCAAGGCCAGCTTGGGTTATACAGTAAGACCCTGTCTCAAACTAAAATTTAAAAGGGCCGTGGATATAGCTCTGTGGTAGCATGGCCTGGTCCTGAGTTCAAGCTTCAGTATCACAAGAAAACCAAACAAAACAACCTCAGGGTTTAATTAAAGCAGGCATCTAACAGCTCTCAGTTATTGGGGTCACCCAATGCATCGATTGGGGGCTTTCTCCTTCTGCCGCTGTTTCTGGGGTTTGTTGCTTCGTTTCAGCCTTTGCAGCTGCAGGTGGAAGGTGAGAAGGGAGCGGGGAGACCAGCTCACTTAGCCATGTTTGTCTGCCGGAGAGATGAAGACTAAACGGCTTTACCGACTTAGAGTGGCAGTTTATTGCCTGTTTAGCTTACAAGACAGCAGCCCCCTCCCTGAAGGGGAGGGCAGCATATAAATGCGATTTACGTCTCTGGCAACTATCTCCAACCATCCCTTAATGAATCAGTCAAGGTATCACGGGTCTCCAAACTGGGTCCTGTGATCCTTTCTTCTTCCAGGTCCTTGCTTTCAAAGTTTATGACTGAATCGGGGAATATTTACAGCAAACGAGACATTTCTTTGAGCCTGGGGGAAAGGACTCTGAGAAACTAACACCAAAGCACCAAAGAATTGCAGGAAATATGTATAGATAGGGTGGCTTTTTTTTGAGGGCATGGGGTGGAGAGCAGTACCAAGGATCAAACATCCTGATCACACAAGCTCTACCAACCCAGGCAGACCCTGTCTCTCCAGCAGGGCTTTTAAAGGCAGATTTACAATGTCTTGATCTGTAGTCTCAGAAGGCATGAAGACATCAGCCACTACCGGACTTGCAAATTATTTGTGTTGAAGAGGGAGTCCAAAACCACAGTAAACATCGACTGGACGCTTGACCCGTTTTAAGCATGAGGAATTAAGATGGATCTCGGCTTCTGTATCAGTCAAGGTTTGGGCAGAGATCAAAGAGTGTTCTCTGAAGAAAGGGGTGAAGATAAATTAATGAAGGGGTTGATTCCAAGCAGTGTTAATGGAAGCCCAAAGGGGTTATGGAAACTGCCTGCCTGAAAACCTTTAACAACACTCCCAGGCCCGAATGGGGGAAAGGACTGTGCGCCTAGTTATTCCTATTACTGCTCGCCTCCCGGAGCTCCTTACAGAAGCCACGCTCTCACACCTCGCCTCCTTGTTGACCCAATGAGAACCAAAACTAGAGCCAGCAAGCCAGAAGCCCGGTGAGTCCTCAGGCCCACTGCCTGGATCCACACAGACAGCCAGGCACAGGGGGAAGTTCGCAATTTCAGAGTGGCAAGCAGGGAAAATCCACCCGTGACCACAAGGCTTGTTCAGATTCGCTCATTATGTTTATGCAGGTCTAGGGGTTTCATTGCTAGTGCACCCTCTGGTTTCATGATATAGTTGAGCTCACAGCAACAATGCTAAACAAACCAACAGAAGCCAGAGCTGTTAGTTCAATTCGTGCACTGGGGGGGGGGCTAGAAGGGAACTCGGGCTGAACAGTTCTGTTTGGTAATTCCTGGGCCTTCCCCCTGTGAAGTGAGCAGTGCCTCTGGCCCCTGGTCTCTTTGCACACCACCCCTCAAACAAAAGGAGGCAGGATTCTGAATTATCGATGAAATCAGACTAAGTTTGGGGTCTTATGTCACCATCCTGCCTGTTGTTTGTCCAGTAAATAGCACTTCCTCTGGAGCTTTCATCTCAGGAGTGTGGACCAGACTTAAGCAACGGTGGAAGCTTCCCTTGGAGAAAACCCTCTGTGATGCTGGCGTGCTTTGATCTGCGCCCTCTCAGAAGCCTTAAAACACAGAGGCTGCCAGGACACTTTCCCCTTGGCCCGGTTCACTTCCCACTGTGGGGGACACAGAGAAACAGACTTTGCTCCTGGTCTTTTTCTTGGCTCAGTTACAGTCTCTCTCGCTAGAATTTACTAATTTCTGAACAGTTAAAAATGCTCCCTTTGGTGAGGCACGGAACCCTCCCTGGCCCTAATGGAGACAAGCAGACCTGCTCAGACACTACCCTCTGCTGGTCAGTGCTGGGATCGCGCATGCCCCTGGAGGTCTGGGCCAGCTGAATGGGTGGCAATTCCAGATGGGTTGTTGAGATACTGCCTAAGTGAGTGCGACCTTTGAACCTAGAGCCTCTATTGTAAACAATCTAGATGCGAAAAGAAATGGCAGGGTTTAGGAAGACCCCACACACACACGCACACACACGATTTGGCATAATAGAGGTTTCTAAACAATGTGCTAAAATCCCAAATGCATATAAGACTAATAACTTGGACCACGTCAATACCACGGCATCTGCACGGCTGAAAACATCATAGACAACGTTAAAAGGCAAAATGGTAAAATGCTTTCTGTAAAGGATCAGTATCTAGAATATATAAAGAATCTCCAGTGATCAAAAAAGGGTCCAATAGGGAAATATTGTAAAGATATAAAATGTCAGTTCACAAACTATAAATGGCCCATAAATATACAGCAAAAGCACTCAGTTTGACTATTAAGCAGGAAAATGAACATCCAAACCCAAGAAAACCACCACAAAATTCAAACCAACTTATTTCCTTATTTTGGTGGCAGGATTACAAGCTTTTCAGAGTAATTTGACAGTAGCTACTAAAATGGGAAATGACTTAAATGTGCACCCAAATGGAGTTGGCTGAATACATTGGCTCATAGAAAAAAAATTAATTGGTTTGCTTATTGCAGTGCTCGGTGTTAAGCCAGGGGCCCTACGCCTGCTACGCCATCACTGGAACATTGAGCTGTGCTCCCAGCCCCTTTAATGGCAGGATTTCTGTCTGTTTGTTTAATGCATTATGTGTACTGATAAGGAAAGATCTACAAAACCTACAACCGAGTAAGCAATGAAGATCAAGGTCTGAAATGACACGTACCACGGTAACATATATAAAAAACCCAACCATATAACACAGGTATAGCAATATCCATGTTTAATGCAGTGTAAGATGCACAGGGCCCATCTAGCTGATAGTGAGAGTTACCTCTGGAATAGAAATGAGAACAGAAACGAGGAGATGTCCTGTCCATCTTATCTATAGTTTTTTTTAAGAGGTTCGTGGTTTGGGTGGTGGTGGCACACGCCTTTAATCCCAGCATACAGGAGGCAGAGGCAGGAGGATCTTTGTGAGTATGTATGAGTGTGAGGGCAGCTTGGTCTACAGAGCGAGTTCCAGGACAGCCAGAAAAACCTGGTCTTGAAAACCAAAAAA
>LOJH01015029.1:707-21713 GCA_001685095.1 Ellobius talpinus | reverse complement strand
GGATCTCTGTGAGTTCAAGGCCAACCTGGTCTACAGAGCCAGTTCCAGGACAGCTGGGGCTACACAGAGAAACCCTGTCTCGAAAAAAGAAAGAAGAAAAAGAAAAAAAAAGAAAGCATCAACAGACAGACAACAACAGAAGGTGCAATGTTGACGGCAGGAGTCGGATTTCTAATGAAAGGGTGGGCAGAGCGCTGGCATCTGCATAGCTCAGGAATCAATTCCTTGCCCTCACCAGCTCAGGCGCTGAGGTCTGAACACCCCTGAGACGCATACGCAGGGGAGAAGAGGAAGACGGCTCAGCCAATAGAGCGTCTGCCACGCAAGTGCTACAGTCCCAGTGCTGAGGGGGCAGACACACGCAGACCTGAGAGCTGGCTGTCTCAAAAACACCTAAAGAACAGCACTCAGGGTGTCCTCTGGTTTACACACATGCACACGCACACACACACATATACACACGCGTGTGCACACACAAACACATACGCACACACATACACACAAACACACACGCGCGCACGCACACACAAACCCATACGCACACACACATACATACAAACACGCTCGCGCGCGCGTGCGCGCGCGCGCGCGCACACACACATGCATGCACACACCTTACCCTGTCGTGTAGCTGCCACTGTTAAGAGGGAACCTTTAGGAGGCGACTAGGACCTCAGGACCTGGCTGCCGTGAAGAGTGACTCTCAGCACATAAGTGGGTCAGTCGTCACAGGAATGGGTTTTGATGGAAAGAGTCATCACCCCCACCTCCTGTCTGCTACCCCTGCCCTCTCCTGCGCATTCTCGTGCCATCCGAAGCCCTCTGCTTGTGATTCCGCAGCACACGGACACAGGCAATGCCGGCACCCAGCACTGAGCTCTTGGGTTTCCCAGCCTCCGGAGCTGTGAGCCCAGTCGATGCTCTTTATAAACGGCCCGGCCTGCGGTTGTCTGCTGTAGCGACACAACATAGATGCCGGGTTTGTGTCCCTCTAGAAGGTCAGCAGAGCCTGTGTTCCTACCGCATGCTGCTTGTCTCCTGGCTGAAGAAGATCTGAAGTGGGGTCAACTCCTGACACCGACGCTCACGTCACGATGGATGTTGCTGTGACCAGGGGACTCCTAGGAGCAGAGCGTGTTCACATGCATGATCACTGTCATCAGATCCTCTGGGAAGAACACGGAAAGATTGCCCATGGAGGAGCTTCATGAGGATGGCAGCCACGCAGAGGTCAACGGTTGCTGCTTTCACGACCACCACGAGAGGGAATGGAGTCTAGGGGCCTAGGTTTCAAAGACAAAGGCAACATAGCAGAACCAGGAGAGGAGTCAGGACAGGAAAAGACAGAGGTGAGGTAAGGTGAGGTGAGGTGAGGTGAAGTGAGGTGAGATGGAGGTGGCAATCAGATTCCTTAGACAGAGGGGAAGCAGAGCTCATCCCAGGCGAAGGAGAGCAGTCGGCAGGAGGCGGGATAGCCGCAGCAGCCAAAGGGTCTTCATGGTGCAAAGCGCTTAGCAAACTGAGTCCAAACCCTTGACCACTCGCCGTTGAAATGAGGCTCACCCCCCTGAGTGGCACCGACAATGACTGCGTAGCCAGGAAGGAATCACACTTCGGCTCTGTGACATTGATGCTCCAATACAGGGACCCTAGGAAAGGCCGTCTCTCACGCCAAGCCCTTGTGCAGCGTTCCTCACCCCTCCCTGCACAGGCCTGCACACTCTAGTGCCATCACTCCCCTCTTTTCCCCAGGCTTCGGGATCCTTGGAGCGAGCTCTGCACTAAGGATGCTTGCACACAGGATGTATAAAACCACTAATAAAGAGCCAAATGACGCTGACTTGAATGACATCCAGGGACTCGGTGAAATTCCATTCCCTTATCCACAACTCCTGTGTGTGTGTGTGTGCCCAGGGCATCTGAGAGGGGCAGAGCTCCAAGGAAACANTGTGTGTGTGTGTGTGCCCAGGGCATCTGAGAGGGGCAGAGCTCCAAGGAAACAATAGGGAGATCCCTGCTGATTCAGTGTGGCCAGGCCAAATGTTTGGCAAGGAGGCGCTCAGAGCACCTGACCAGCTCACCGGCCTGAGATGAGACTAAGGGCAGGTGTGTGTGACAGCCACCCTGAGCACTGCTGAACTCAAGACATTGCTGGATGTTAAATATTCTGAGGATACGATTTGTTTTTCCCTGAAAGCCAGCCAAAGGGGGGACTAACTTGGCCTCATGGGGCTGATAAAAAGTCAAATAAAGACAAGAAAACTAGCCACAAGTCACAAGAGATTTTTGTCCCCAATTTTCAAAAGTTCTTGGTGGATTCTAATTTCTTCTTTTTACTGATCATAGGGGCAGTTGGAGCCTGAGCAAAGGGCTTTTCTCAAAGGCAGAAGGGCTTCCTAGGATACGGGTTTTTTGTTTGTTTTGTTTTGTTTTATTTTGTTTTTGTTTGGAAAGTGGCAATCCCTGTTGGCCCCTTGGTGTCCTGAAGCCTGACTTAGAGAATTCAATCAAATGGCCCCAAACAATGTCCAGAACCTTACACAATTGACAAACCCCATGGGTAGCTGCTGACCCGAGACCTCAGATCGTCCTTAAGGAAAGGGCAGGCTCATACCAACTGAAACCCTTTCAGTTCAGTGGACAAAAGACTGGCCACGACCAGGAGAGCCACCTATGTGCAGCCCTTCCCCTGCCGGTCTGAGTGTTTGCCCAAAATGTCTGTCTATGCTAGAAGCCTGGTCCCCAGTGGGGATGCTAAGAAGTGGTCGACCCTTCATGAGGTGGACTCTCGGCCCCCCAAAATACTAATGAAGCCCACAAGAGTAAGCTATACAACAAAGCAAACACCCACTCTTTCTGCTCCTCTGTGGTGCTGTGAGCCATCGAGGGGAACCCGTGAGCAGATGCTGGTTCTATGATTCTAAATCTCCAAAACCACGAGTTAAATAAACAGGTTGGCACTGAGCTCACACAGGGTGCTTTGGGCTGACAACTGAGGAGCCCTGTTTGTACCGGAAGTGTCCCACAAAGGCCATCTTAGGGACAGTTGAGCAGAAACGGGAACCATCTGCAGGATCAGGACCAGGAGTGGGATAAATTTTGCTGATAATCACAACGGTTGAAGACAGAGATGATGGGAATGGCTGCTCCGGAGTCCTATCACCGTTATCAAATTAAGCATTGTTTTGATGACTTCAATTTGCCATGGGACAAATTTGTAAAAGAACAGATCAGATTGAATGCAGGCTGTGCACCTTTGGAAGTAATGACAAAATGTAGCAGGTTAAAGTCGTCTAACAGGCAGCAGCGTAATCACGTGGGTGCTGAGTGTACCTGAGGCAAAACTCAGAAAAGTCGGTGGAGACAAAGTTAGGCTCAGAGGCTCTCCAAGCAAACCCGGCCCTGAAGTGACTGACAAGCACAAAAACATTGTGAGAAATATTCGTCTATATTAAAGGCTTCCCAACTTGATGACATGAGAGAATGGCGAGGGACTAAAGGTCAGATGCCCAATATCCAGATGAGAGGAACTTTGTCCAGAACAGGCAAGAGGTCAGTCTTAGCTGTGTTTGATAGTATTTAGTCTGTGGAGACCTCTGGTCAGAAGCATAAAGACACAAACCTGCCAATACTCTTTAAATCTTTAAATATTACTTTGCAAAAAGAAGGAGGAGGAGAGAGAGAGAAGCAAAATGAGGCTGGATTGGGAGCTTGAACAAGGACATGAAGGAAGACAGAAGTCAGGAAGGGATGAGCTCTCTAGAAGGGAAGACAGGATGCTGATGGAAGTTTTTTGATTAACTTAGATGCCCAGACATGTAGAAATGGATTTACACATCCTTTTCTCAAATCACGGTGAAATAAAGTAGATTGATGTTATCAGAGAAGCAAAAAAAAAGATTCCTTTTAAAGGAAAAGCTGAGGACGCACTGCAGAAAGTCAACAGTGCAAATCACAGTGACCAACAACCAGAGACCAGAGAAGTGACCTGGAATGTACTAGAAGGACACTTGAGAAAAATCATACAGGAGCAGCAAGAATCCCTAAACAAATGGAGGTCAGAGGTCACAGACTTAAAGGAAACAAATAAAAAAGGAAGCTCGAGCAGCCTATGGGGCAGCTGAAGGAAGGAAGACAGGGTTTTGTGATGGGGCAGGGTGGCAGGGTGCAGGACAGAGGAAATGCCACAGAGAGGAGCCCACACCAAAACACGAGAAAAGAGAGAAGGGTGCCAGAGGCAAGGAGTTCAGCAAGCAATGTTTTTATTCGCCTTAGTCCGATTAAGCTGCCCTTTGTCTTTGGAGGTTTTTAAAAAGAAAAGGTGAAGTATGTTCACCTGAGCATTAACCTGCACACAGGGCTGCTTTTCAAACGTATGGTTTTGTCTGTGTTCGGATGACTCAGTATGGAAAGGAAGACCTTGTGAAACAAGAACGTATCAGTACAAACTTGGAAAATATATACATTAAAAAATAAAGTGGAAACAAACTGAGGAAGACATCTGACATCAACCTGAGGCCTACACACATACACACACATGCAAACAACACACACACATGCATACACACACATAAACATACACACACATGCATACACACACAAATACACATGCATATGCACACACAAACATATACACATAAAAACATATATACACACATAAACCCATACACAAACACACAAACTAAAAACATACACAAACACACACAAAAACACACAAATATACACACACAGATACACACACTACAAAAAATAAACAAAACAACAAAAACCCTGTACATTTTAAACTGATTAAAATTGTGGGAAAACTCTCTCTATATTTCACTACGACTTTTAAAGAGTTGTGTGCTTTATTGTGTGTGTGTGTGTACAGGACAGTAAAAAGAAAATTACAAAATGTTTATTTTTAAAAGAAAATACTCATTACAAGAACAAGGTGTCTGTAGTTTTATGCCCTTGGTCTTTTTACAGCGTAGTTTATTTTGTCTGGAGACTTTCTGGCACCCCTTGGAATATGCACAGACACCTAGGCAGCTGATGAAGGGGCTGAGAGCCAAATAGAAGACCCAGGGGACTGAGAAAATGCGCATATATTTGAGAGTCTGAGAGCTGAACAAGCACTGCCTAGGAGTAGGTTTAACTTAGGTCTGAGCTAGCAAGTCTGGGACCACTAGCATTGTATGTTTATGGTGTGCTTTTCAATGCTTTGTATAGTAAACAGAGGGTGGCTTCGGGGAGGGATGGGGGATCAGGAGTTGACTTGGCCACTTAGGAACTGTCTGTTTGACTTTAGGAAATTGTCTTGCCTTCTCTGAGTTCTTTGCTATGCTGTAATACATGAATAGTACCTGCCCACTTCTATTATGAATACCTCTTTTTTATTAGGTACTTGTGATGGGCCAGGCACTTGGAACACACATGATGCTTTTAGCATCATTTGGTCCTCACAAGTATCCTGAGAGTCAGGCATGATCCCTGTCACACAAATTAGGAAACTAAGGTAAATGCCATCGGTGTCTGCTCTAGTTTTCTTTGTTATTGTGATTTTATATATATATATATAATTTTATATATATATAATTTTATATATATAATTATATATATATAATTTTATATATATAATTTTTTAAAAAACTGACAAGAAGCTGCTTAGGAGAGAAGGGATTTATTTTAGCTACAGCATAGCACTGTGGGAAATTCACAATGCAGGAGTTATAGGAGGCTGGTCGCATCACCTTGTGAAAAGTGACTGCCTCCAAAAGACCCTGACAGAATGATTCTCCACCCCGCCAGGTCCATTGGCCAGCTTTCTCTGCCCCTTGGAGTATCTAAATGACTCCATTCAGGTCCTCTTTACCCCTGGCCTGTTTGGGAGCTCAATCCATAGAATACCCAGGCATAAAAAGAGAGGAAGGGGTACTTAGGCCCCATAAGCCTCCTCGAATGGATTGAAATTTTATCAGTAGCTGCATCCCCTTGCCTGAGCTGCAGTCCTGCGTCCAACTCCTTCAACTGAAACAAACGAACAAAACCCCTTGGACTCATATAAGTTACTAGAGAGATGGGAAGAAACGCTCTCAGCTTATTAAAAACCCCCAGGACACTCAGCAAGCGTTTCTGCCCCAAGTCCTGGTTCAGGGCTCCAGTTTTTCCCAGGGGTGCTGGGAGCTCACCCTTGCCCTGCAGTAGCTGCTTACAACTTCTGGCTGTTGTAAAGATCAAAATGCCCCTCATGTCCCTGCCCACATCTCTGCACATCACCCCTTCCCTTCTCACAGCCTTCTCTTGCTCGGAGGCACCATTTCCTTCCTGTTAAAACCCAGACCTGCCCAGAGGTCCCAGCAACCAGTAAGAGGGCAGAAAATCAAATATTTACAGAGGAGATGCCATTTTCTGGGCCATGTGCTAAGCTGTTTCCAGTCCCGCTCCGCCCTGCAATGCTGTGAGCCGATATATTCTCCATTCACAAAGTAAACAACTTGAGGCTGAGAAATGAAATGTGGACCCAGCTCCAGGTCACATAGATTTGCTAGCCCCCTCCCTCCTTCGCCACAAAGACCACACTGTTTGTTGCCTTAACTGGCCTTTAACACAGATAACCATAGGGACCAGAGCCCTCCAATCTTGCCCGGGGCATGTCAGAAAAAGAGAACCCTCCCCCCCCAGGGTGAGGGTGTAGCATCTTAGTAGCAAATGGACTTTCCATGAATGGAAACAGCCTTTCCCTTTTGCTGGAAGAGGCAGGATTTCACGTGAATGTGTGATGCCTGGCCAGGAGCCAAGAATAAAAGCAGGAAATGGGAACCCAAGTGAGATAACTGCCCTGGACATGGCCATGGCGGGGAGGGGCAGGACAAACAGAGGCCATTCAATTTTGCAAAGCATCAGAGAGCCCAGTAGATTAGGGACAGCCTTCAGGGAGACCCAGAGACCTTAGGGAGGGGGGAGTGGCAGCCTTGGCAGAAAGTAGACTAAGCGCTGGCAGAGGAATTAACTGGTGGGGCAAATGGGCAGGAAATCACAGAATAAGGCAAAACCCAAGAGGGGGCACCCGAAACGTTAAAAGGAAAATAATAGTGCATGCACACAATAGGCCAGTATTTGTGCTTGGTAGCCGAAACCGTCTGACCCAACGAGTTCAAATGAGAAACACATGGAGACAGAGGCAGCTGCCTTGGGTTTAGCAGATGGAGACACAGCACATCCCTGTGGGCATTTGGGAGAAGGAGGAGTACTCAGAAGAGAGAGAGCTCAGAATTCTAAATGAAGAGATGGGATGAATGAGTCCAGCAGGCTTTTCCCCAGTACACGGGCAATTACAAATAAAGTCGAACGTTCTGGTTGGACCCTGAGACCCAGCGGGACAATGCCAGCCTACAGCTCTGATGCTATAAATTCCTGACAGTTTCCAGCCACTTAACACCCTGATTCCCACCCCTTTTACACATTGCTCTTCCTAATTCTCCCGATCACTCTGCAAATTAGTCTCCATGTCCCCTTCATAGAGATCTGGAAACCGAGGCTTATAGAGCTTATTGAACTTACCCAAGGCCACATAAGTCACTGATGAGTAGCCAAGGAAGGATGTCGACCCGGGTTTGCCTTCCGCTGCAAATCCCAAAATGCAGGCTTTCAAATGGTTAAAACAGGCATGGGCAGGAGCAAATGACTCCTACGGAAGAGGTGGCCTTGGACTTCAGCGAGAGTCCAAGGGTGCCTAGGAGAAACCTTGCTGGGTTCTGAATGGAGCTCTTCCATCTCGCCAGCACCTTGACGCCTCTAAGCTCTAGGATCCCAGACAACAAGGAAGTGAGTATTTTTCTCCAAGCCCAGTAGCACATTGTCCAACCATCATATATTCATTTATTCATTCAACAAACATTTATCAAGCCCCTATTTGCTGCCAAGGACCTGTATGCTCTGAAACCATTTTCCTGATGAGCAACTAGAAGGTGCTGGGTTTGTGTTCTCTTAGAGTTTGCTTTTGTTTTGTTTTTCCATTTCGGTGCATTTCCACTTAATTTGCTGTATTGGACCCTCACACATGCCCCAAAGCCTCAGCTCAGCTAATAATCAACACCCTGCTCTCTTGAAAGCATTTATGATGGTGTAACAGCCCTGTGCTGTGCCCAGTGGTCCTCAGTCTCCCTGGCAGCTGTGAAGGCCTCTGCTTCAGTAGAAATAAACAGGGAAGGCTCTTTATGGTCTGTTCTCTGAGCTGAAAAAGAAAACTGAGAGGGAGCTTTGTATAAAGCTCTAGAGGGGGGAAGAAAACAGATTTGACTGGTTTTCATAAAAATCTAAAAACCTGGGAGGAGGGCATGAAATATAATTTTCAGATGTTAAAACTTTCTGACCAGAAGGGTGAGACCAAGCGGCAGGTTCATGCTGGCCCAGCAGCATCTGCTGAACAGCAGTTAGTGGCTGAATGTGGGAAACAACCACTATTTCCCATGATCCTATGCGCCTGCTGGCTGGTTCATCCTCTGGCGGGGTCTAGGTGGTCCTGGAGACCATATATGCATGTCTGAGGACTCACCTGGGGTGAGTGGGGTATCTCTCCTCCAAGGGGCTAATCTAGGCTTCTTTACACCATGAGAGGGGTCTCACGAGCAAGGAAGGACAAGCAACCACACACACTTTCAGAGATTTTTCTGCATAGCAGTGGCTCCTATCCCTGTGGCCAGATCAAATGACACAGGTGGCCCCAATTCAAGCAGAGGAACCAGCTCCTCATCTTCACTGTGGGATCTGCAAAACAATGCACCTGTTTCCTTTTCTCTTCGCTGTGTGGATTTGTGCCAACTGATACCTTCAGATTTCAGCTCTCTCCAGAAATTGCTTCTAACTGTCTCCCCTCTCTCAAGACACTTCTTCCCAGGGACACCATGGCCTGTTTTGGCTCCTATAATAAAGAGCTGTAACGCTCAGCTCACAACAGAAATGTCTTCTCACGGTTCTGGAGAGAGTCTCGAATCCAAAGTCAGATTCTGCTAAAGCCCCACCGTCCTTTGGGTCACAAAAGCCTGTTTTCTCACGTGTGTGAATGTGTGTGCTTGTACAAGTGTTTTCTCACGTGTGTGAATGTGTGTGTGCTTGTACAAGTGTTTTCTCACGTGTGTGAATGTGTGTGTGCTTGTACAAGTGTTGCTGTTGTTTAGTTGGTGTTCATCTTATTTGTTTGGGGGGTTGTTGTGCATAAACGTGTGTGATGTATGTATACATGTTCCAATGTATGTAGGCACACATGGGAAAGTACATGTATGTGCATATAGATAGCTGCCAGAGGCTGACTTCCTCAATTGATCTACGCCCTGTCCACTGAGACAGGATCTCTTCTATAAACCAGGGCCCTCCAATCCGACTAGACCAGCCAGTTCATTCCGGAGAGACCCCATCTCCAGCACCTCCGGACCGAAAGTCGGCCACCACACGTGCCTGGCAGGTAGGTTCTGGAGATCAAAATTCCAGCCCTTGGGACTGCATGGCAAGCGTCTACCCACTGAGCCATCTCCCCAGGCCCTGTTTGTCTATTTTATTCTGAGGCAGGGTCTCCAAATGTTAGCTCAGGCTAACCCCTCACTTCAGAGCCCTCCCCCTCAGAAGTCACCTGAGGTTTTTGTGGAAACCTCGCAGAGATCTGATGCCTCTCTTTTGGGTTGTACTTCCTGCCCTGACCTGCAGATGGCAGTCTTGAGCACACCCCAGGGGACCCATGGGTTGTACTTCCTGCTCTGACCTGCAGGTGGCCATCCTGAGCACACCCCAGGGGACCCATTCACTCTAATCCCTCCCCGTCTTCATGCAGGAGTGCTTGAAGGCTAAGACGGAGCCTGGAGCTGCTACCCAACAGCCAAATCAAGGAGAAGCCCTCCCCTGTTGGCACATAGAGTTAACGTAGCCCCTGACCCAAGATGGAGGTGAAACTGGCTAAGCTTCTGCCTGTGGTAACTTGAGATATCGGCAAGGAAGACAGGCAGTGAGTGAGGCAACCCTGCAAATCAGAAGCGGGAAGAAGTCGCTGTAGTGGGGGCAGTAGGACTGATGCTCAATGCTTTGGAGAAAACCTTGGCAAAAGACCGAGTGCTGAGCAGCCAGCTATAAACTGCGGGCGGGGAGAGCACAAGTCTTCAGGGCCGCACAGAAAATCACTCAGCTGTGGATCTTTGAGGTTAAAGTCTCCAGATCTGCTGTGCGAAGCTGAGGGCAGAAATCGGGAAAGCATGAGACCACGAGATATGTATGGGATGCGAACTGGGCCAATCCCTTCAAACAACCGTGCACCTTTGGTTCGTGTGAATCCTGAGTGTCTGAAACTTTTTAAGACAAGATCTCGTGTAGCCCAAGATGATAACCTTGAACTCCTGACCTCCTAGGACTGCCTCTCAAGTGCTAGAATGTCTGGTGTGGCCTCACTATACCCGGTTTATATAGTGCTGGGGATAGAACTCAGGACCTTGCGCATAGCTAGGCAAGCACTCTACTAACTGAGCTAACTCAGGGATGTTCTTAATACTTATTAAGCCAGTCACTGTGTGCTTCCTGGAAAGTGGGGGCAGAAACCTCTCCCGCATGGAGACCATGCGTGCCCCCACGACCCTCACTCTCCTGTATGGAGACCGTGCGTGCCCCCACGCCCCTCACTCTCCCGCATAGAGAACGTGCGTGCCCCCACGACACTCATTCTCCTGCACAGAGAACGTGCGTGCCCACACGACCCTCACTCTCCTGCATGGAGAACGTGCGTGCCCCCACGACACTCATTCTCCCGCATAGAGAACGTGCGTGCCCCCAAGACCCTCACTCTCCCGCATAGAGAACGTGCGTGCCCACACGTCCCTCTGGCATCTAAACCAGCTGTGTCCCAACTCTTAACACATGCCAGCCAAGGAAATATTGAAGGAAGAAACTTCTTGAAGGAGCCGCTGAAGCTGACCAGCAGGTGCTGACCAGAGCCCAGCAGGTCCAAATGGAACTGAACTCTGGGGACACTAGCTTCGGGGGGAGAGAGTTAGAAAATAACAGTGGGAAAGAGAGAGTCTATTGATGCGGGGTTACTTCCTCTGGGTGTAGGGTTTCACACTCTGACAAGGACCCTGAGACCAGGGCGAAGGTGCTGCTAAGGTCGAGAAATGATGGCCCAGACTAACGCAGGGAACTCCATCGCTTTATGGAGGGTGGTGGAAAAAGGAGACCAATGGGCTGGGGGAAGCGAGCTTGCTCATGTCAATTGTCCTGGTTTGCTTTCTGATGTTGGGACCAGCCCCATGACCAGAAGCAACCTGGGGAGAAAAGGTTAATTCTGGCTTATGGTTTTAGTCCATCCGTGAGGAAAGTCAGGGCAGGAGTTCAAGACTGGGACCTGGAAGTAGAAACCAAAGCAGAGGCCATTGAAGAAGGCCACTTGCAGGCTTGCTCCTCACTGCTCACATAACTTGCTATTGTTTAATACACCCTGAGACCACCTGCCCAAAGTTGGCAATGCCCAGTCAACTAGGCCCTCCCACACCAATCACTAATCAAGAAAATTACTCACAAATTAGTCTACATGCCAGTCTGATAGAGCCATTTTCTCAGTTAAGGGTCTGTTCTCCCAGACGACTCTGGCATGTGTCAAGCTGAGACAAAAAAAAAAACAGATACTTGGATATACAATGGCAACCTGAGTGTCCACTTGACTAGTGACCTTGGTCTGATGGAAGAACCAGAAGGTCTCCCACTTGCTGACATGAGAAGAAACATCTGACAGAATAGGGTCACATTACTGAGCAGCTCAGGGGATAGGCCGGGAACTATAATAGTTATGAGCTGCCCGATCAATACAGGTGCTAGGAGAGAAATCCAAGTCCTCTATAAGGGCAGCAAGCGCTCCTAACTGCTGAGCTATTGCTCCAGCACCTGTGCTCTAATTAGCTAATAAATTTCAGAAGTGGGCACTGATAGCTACCTATATCTACAAACAAGGGGCAGCCAGAGTTTTGGTTAGGGTTTCTGCTGCTGTGTGGACAACACCATGACCCCAAGCACGTTGGGGAGGAAAGGGTTTACGCTGCCACATCCATAGTCCATTGAAGTCACTGAAGGAAGTCAAGACAGGAACTCAAGCAGGGCAGGAACCTGGAGGCAGGAGCTGATGCAGGGGCCATGGAGGGGTGCTGCTTACTGGTTTACTCCTCGTGGCTTGTTCAGCCTGCTTTCCTATAGAACCCAGGACCACCTGCCCAGGGACGGCACCACCCACAATGGGCTAGGCCCTCCCTCATCAATCACAAGTTAAGAAAATGCCCTACAGGCTTGCCTACAGCCCAGTCAGAGGGAGGTATTTTCTCAGTTGAGGCTCCCTCCTCTCAGATGACTCTAGTGTGTGTCAAGTTGACACAGAATTAGTGGACACAGCCAGGCTTGTAATATACCTTGTAGAAAAATCCAGCACCACGTCTGAAGAGAGCCTTCCACGAAAAACAAACCCAAAATCAGTTTGAAGCTGCCCACATACAGGCTGACATAGCGAACT
Source organism: Ellobius talpinus (assembly GCA_001685095.1). Taxonomy (NCBI): domain Eukaryota; kingdom Metazoa; phylum Chordata; class Mammalia; order Rodentia; family Cricetidae; genus Ellobius; species Ellobius talpinus. Next base: position 9,202 of record LOJH01015029.1, on the reverse strand, counting down.
AAGGAGCCAATTTCACAACAAAACAAATTACAGACAAAAACCTGGAGACGCCTTCAACATATCACAAAATGCAAATCTCATGTGGATACAGGCTCAGATTGTTTAAGAAAAGAGAGAGACTTTAAACCATTTCTAAGACCACTGGGAATATAAACACTGGCGGAACTATTCAGTGGTATTAGGCAATCATTGTTAATGCAGTGAGGTGTGACCATGGTATCATGCCGACTTGAGAAACAAACAGTTCCAGGTTTTAAAAATGAAGACCACTGGGTGATGGAGGTGCACGCCTTTAATCCCAGCACGTGGGAAGCAGAGGCAGGCAGATCTCTGTGAATTCAAGGCCAGTCTGTCTACAAGAGCTAGTTTCAGGACAGGCTCCAAAACTACAGAGAAACCCTGCCTCCAAAATAAATAAATGAATAGATAGATAGACAGACAGACAGACAAATAAATAAATAAATAATAAAAACCAACCATACCGAAATAGTAACAATGTTTCAATGTCTGAAATGCTTTAAAATGATATTGGGGGATGGGTATTAAGTGAAATACATAAGACTCGGTTATTGTTGAAACTCAGAGATGGCTCTGTGTGTGTGTGTGTGTGTGTACGTACCATATGATTCTGAATATTGCACTTGAAAGTTGCCATAGTGAAAATTTAAAAGCAAATACACAAAGGGGCCTGGTTGGATTGGGGGTGGGGTAGACAGGGTTCTTCCAAGCCTGTCTGTGCCTTCACAGCTGTGTGTTCGGATTTAGACAGGGTGTCAGCAAGTGGTTGGGGCCCCGGGGAGCAGGAAGGAAGGGAATGTGCTAGACAGAAAGGCAGGCTCATTGAGTGGGCCCGGCAAGAGTGTCAGAACCAGGGTTCATTCCAAAAAACAGGGCATGAGCACATCAAGAAGGCTGAGCATGGTGGACACATAGACGCTTGCTACTGAGGCCTGCCAGACCAATTTCCAGACCCCACCCCCTGGCAGGCACAGGGACTAGATGTCCTGCCAGTGCTGGCAGACTGATTGCAGAAATGGGCAGGACTGAGCCTGCTGGTGAAGGTCCATCCCTAAGCCCAGCATGGGAGTAGACAGGCAGACCAGACCACCCAAAGTGCCCTTCACCCTTGGGGGGACCAGACTGAGACCACATGGGGACTGAGGAGAGCATCTTAGGAAGGGTCTGTGACTGGTGGCTACTATTATGTTGCTATGACAAGACAATGCATAGAAGACAATGTATAGAAGAGTGTGTTTGGGGCTTACGGTTCCAGAGAGTTAGAATCCATGACCAACATGGTGGGGAACACGGCAGCATGGCCCTGGAGAGCTTTGGTCTTGATCCACACGCATGGTGGGGGCAGATAGATATAATGATATTTTGTTTATGATCTAACAAAACTTGCCTGAAGATCAGAGTGCAAAACTAGCCACGTCACTCAACCATACAGGCCAGGCAGTGGTGGCACACACCTTTAATCCCAACAGCCGTACTAGTAAGCCATAGAGGCCGGGCGGTGGTCGCCTACAATCCCAGCACTAGAGAGGAATATGAGGCGGAATGAGACAGGAACTCGCTCTCTTTCAGTCTGAAGATTTCATAGAGGCAAGAGCTCTCCAATGACTGGTTGCTTTGCTTCTCTGATCTTCAGGTTGAACTCTAATATCTGTCCCTGGGTTTTTATTTGTGCTACAGATAGGCACTGGGAATGCTGTGGGCTTTTGAAACCTCAAAGTTCACCCCCAGTGACTTACTTTCTCCAACAAAGCTACACCCCTAATCCTTCCCAAACAGTTCCACCAACTGGGGATCAAACATTGTCATATGTGAGCCTATGGGGAGCATTCATATCCAAACCAACACAGTTGCCCAACTTCAGTTCCTGAGAAGAGCTGTCCAGCCCTTCATGGTTGAGATAACTATATTGGAGCCACATGGTTCCCCCAACCCTGGCCACAGGTGACTGAGCTGAGGATCTCATCTAACCTGAGTAGAGAATGGTCCATCAATAGAGACTAAACTCAGTCTACCTCACACAAGTAGTTCATTCACTACTTGAACTAGAAAACCAAACTGAGAGCTGTAAACAGCACCTTCAGTAGATTTGGGGGACCTGTGACCCAGATAGGCAAGGGGATCCAACAGAAGCAGCATTGGCTGTGGGTGACTCTGGACAAGGTACTGTGCTCCCAGTGACACCTCTCCTGGGCAACTCTCAAAGGACTTTATATCTTAGCACAGAGATACTAGCATGTTCATTTCGGCTTTATTCACAATAGCTAAGAAATGCAAGTAACTAGATGACCATCAACAGATGAAGGGATAGAGAATATACTATACAAAGACACAGGAATTTTAGCTTCTGTAAAGAAAAAAAAGGAAATAACATTCATTGGAAAATGAGTAGGACTGGAAATTATTATGTTAAATGAAAGAAGTCAGGCTCATGTTTTCACTCATATGTGGATCTTGTGTGTGCTTATGTGCAGGTTCAACAGCACATGTATGAACATGCATGTGGAGACAAAAGCCATTTTCCTCAATCATTTCTCCATTTTTTATAGGATCTCTCACTGATTGCAGAGCTCACTGATTCGGGTAGGCTAGGTGGCCGACAATCCCCAGGGACCCCGTCTCTGCCCTCCACAGTGCTGGCCTTACAGGCACGTACTACATAGGCAGGGTCTGAACACAGGTCCTCAGGCTTGCACAGCAAGCCCTTGACCAACCGAGCCATTGTCTCAGGCCCCTCAGAGTGAGATTCAAGAATACAAAAGAAAGTGCTTCAGGGATGGGGTGACGGCTCCATTGCTGGGGCAAGCATGAGGACCTGCGTTTGCTGGACCACACACAACCTAAGAATCACACACAAGGTTAACCCCTGGCCCACACACCCTCAACACACTCACCCTCCTGTCCACCTGCACACCCATGAACATAAACAGACATACAAAGAACGTAGCTAAAGGCTGTTGCCAGGAAACTGTCATCACCAGCAGTGTTAAAGGTCACATGGCTATGGCTATGTTCAGATGTCTTAGAACAAGGAGAAAGAGTAACAAGAGATAAAGACCAGCACAGGCCCTAAGCCGAGCCATGGAGGGCCACTAATCCAAGCCACGGACGGCCACTAACCCAAGCCACGGACGGCCACTCACTCACCTGATTGCACTCACAACCACCCCGAGAACTGGAGACACAATGGGAACAGAGGGACAATCAGGGTCACTCACTGAAACTTCAGGACGTGATGGTGAAAACAAACCATCGGCATCCTTCCATCCACCTATCCTTCACTGTCCCATGAGGCTTCTCTGTGCAGATGAGAAGATGGAGACTCAAGAGGGCAGCAAATCCCAGAGACATAGGAGTTTGGGAGAACCCCTGTAATGCCTTAGAGCTGAGAGTGCAATCTGTGTCTGCCAAAGCCAGCCCCATTCCTGAGCACCCAAGCACCATCATTTTCTACCAAGCCAGCTGGAAACAAGTCCTTGACTGGAACCAGCTTGAGGCAGCTTCTGCACTTGCTTCTGGGCAAAACAACAGGAATCGCAATGTGTTTCCGTCACCTACACTAAGATTCTGTGTGTTAAACCTCTGCTTGGGTGGCCAGGGAAATTATCTTGAGCTGGGATTATGTCTCAAATATCAGGTTTCGAATGGGACTCCATTCCATTCCTGCCCCATAGATGGACTCCCTGGATGGCATCCCTGTTAACCGGAGGAAACAGCCCCTACACAAAGAAGGCCTTGACAGAGTGTGGTCAACACATGGCCAGAATAAGATGCAGTATAGATTATCCCCTTCTGAGAAAGTTTCACTCCCACCACAAATTACAGAATAAACAGAGATGGGCCAAGACCATTAACAAGTGAAAAACAGGAAAGCCACAATGCTAAGGACAAAGGAAGGAGCGTGGCTTTCATGAGACCAGACCAGAAAACACAGATCTTTCCGTCTGCTCTGCCTGACTTTCCACCCATCACCTCCAGCCCTCGAGAATTTTAAAAAGCCAATTTTAAAAAGCAAAACTATAAACTCTTCCATTTGAGATGGAGTCGTGAAATGGAAGTAAAGCATGTACCAAAGGCTACAGGTTGTCAGGTAGCTGGAGCTAAGTGATGGGCATTCCCAGATTCATCTAGAGAGAAGCCACCAGGCCCACATCTCCATCTGCCCTCCAGATCTACATCTGGGAATCTACAGGCTGGAGAGAACACTTGGTGGCTCAGAGTGCTTGCTGCTCTTCCAAAGGACCTGGGGTTCCATCCCCAGCACCCACTACCAGTCCCCCAGGGGACCCATCGCCCTCTTCTGGCCTCCGGGGGCACTGCACACAACCTGCAGATAGTGCACGAGACATACACGCAGGTAAAATACCTATACACAAAATAATAAAAATATATTTTTTAAAATAGGGCAATTGGTGACCACAGCAAAGCTGTGGTGATGGAGTTTGCAGAGGGAAGCTGCCCCCTCAACATCGCATGGCTCTAGGGCCTTCTCTGGACACTGGAGCTCTGTAGCTAGGGACTCCAAGCAAGTTTCTCAACCTCTCAGCTCCTTATTCTATGCAGTTAAAGTAACAATAGAGCCTGTATCAGAGCTGCCGGAAAGACCCTCACAGTCTATATCAGCGGCCCTTGGCAGGTACCCGTGGGTCCTCTTTATAGCAAACATCCTGTTGTAATTGTTTTGGGGTGAGTGTGGGAAAGTTTATCTAGAAAAGTAGGGAAACCAAAGCTGTCCCCAAAACTTAAGCAACCTATATGACTCTGGATTCTGAGGAGGCCTAGAACTATGCAGGCATCCTCCAGTTCCCCAGATCTAGAACGTGGAGATGGCTGTGAGGAAGACATGAGTCTCCTGCTGTGATTCCTGAAGACCCAAGCAGAGCAAACACCCAAAGCAAGAACGGGAAATGGGAGGAAAGAGGTAGTGGAATTAGGAGGAAGGGCAGGAGTTGAGGACTCCCTCAGTGTCAGAGACAGGCCTGAGAGTGATGCACATACATGTACATACACACACTCACACATGCACATGCATACAGATCCTCACACACATATACACACTCACACATGCACATGCATACAGATCCTCACACACATACACACACTCACACATGCACATACATACAGATCCTCACACACATACACACACTCACACATGCACATACATATGCATACATACAGATCCTCACACACATACACACTCACACATGCATACACACATGTACACACTCACACATGCACACATACACATCCTTACACATACATACAGGTACATACACATGCACACACGTATACATACACATACTAACACAAAACACACACACATATGCTCACATACACACACATGCACACAGGTACATGTACAAGCACACACACAATGTGCCTGTATGCATGCACACACATACAGACACATACACACAAATGCACTATGACTTCATCCTCTCCATGACTACACAATAAACAGGTACCACTAACATCCTCATTTGACAGACAAAGAGCCTGAGATTTCCAGGCATCCTGTGACCCAAGCCAGATCTCACTGAAGAAAAAAAAAAGGAGGAACTAGGATACCGACCCACGGGGCCTCTATGACTACATTGTACTGTCATGTGACCACACACGGCTGTGTCTGTCCTCTCGCCCCCAGTGGTGATGGTTCATCTTCACAATCAAGCTGACTGGATTCAGAATTACCTGGGAGTCTTACCGCAGGGTAAGGGGTTCCAGAAAGGTTTGACTGAGAAGAAAACACCCACTCTGAGTGTAGGCAGCACCATCCCGTGGTAGGGATCTCAGGATGACTGGAAAAGGAGAAAGAGAGCTGAACCCAGCGTGCATCCCCCTCTGATTCCTGGTTGCAGACAGATGTGACTGGGCATCTCAACTTCCCACACGCCTTTCCCACTGTGGACTGCATCCCCTCAAACCACGAGCCAAAATAAACCCTTGTTTCCTTAAGAGGCTTTTGTCGGGTACTTAGTCCCAGCCATAAGAAACATAATTAATAGACTTGGTTGATTTATGTGCAGAATGGGGCTTGTACTAAAGCCCTTTGCTGGCACTCATCTCTCAGTATTGTTTTAAAATTTCTTTTGGCATAAATGCCTGGTTTGTTTCCCAGCCCAAATAAGTCTGCTTCGTAGCCTGATTACAGGTGAAGCCGGCCCAGCACAGCACAGCACAGCACAGGTGTATCCCATCTGCAGGATGTTATATTGCTGTCCCACAGGTGAGGGACTTACTCATCTCTTCTACTTTTCTGGTTGTCTTTTCCTCGATTTCCTTATGGGATTTATTGCTTTCCTCTTTAAAGGTCATCTTCGTAAACTTGTGTTTAAGGTTGTTTTCTCGCGCTTCTGCTGTGTTGGAATAGTCAAGACTTGCTGTAGTAGAACAGTTGGGCTCTGGTGGTGATGTGTTGCCCTGGCTGTTACTCATTGCTTTCTTATACTGGCATCTGGGCATCTGGGTTTGAGGTAATTATAGGTCTAGGTGCCAATTTCTGAGTTTATCTTGTGTTGGGTTTTTTTACCCCCTCCCTTTGTTTCTGCTTCCTCTCTGGTCTTCTGACTGGAGTGGCCTGTGGTTGAGTAGAGGGTCTCTACCCCATTAAGGGGATGGAGTTCTGGTGCCTGTGTAGCTTCTGGTCCAGGCCAAGGTCCTCAGTCTTGGATGTGGTGATGGAGGGGTGGGACAGTTGAGGGTAGGCTAGGCGGGCACTGAGTGGGGGCAGTGCTAAGCAAGCAGGCTACCTGGTGGCCTTTGTGTCCTCTGGCCCAGCAGGGCACCTTGGTGGAGTTGGGGCCAGAATACGGGATGTGAGGAGAACCAGTTGGGGACAGGCTGAGCAAGTGAGGAAGTAGGGACCACAGGCAACCAGCCTCTCTGGGGTTCCGGCAGCCCAAGGGATCTGTCATGAGGCAAGGGGCTCCCACCATAGTTGTGGGCCAGTCTGGTGATAAGGAGAGAGGGGGCTGTTGGAGGAAGGCTGGGCAGGGCAGGTACTGAGGTGTTCTGTGTAGGGGGAGGGGTTGGCCTGAGTTTGCCACTGTGCCCTCTGGTGAAGCTGGAGTTGTGGACTGGGCTATGGTGATCGCAAAGAGGAGAGGGGCATTGTTGGGGACAGGCTGAGTGAGCTCTGGCGGAGTGTTGGCAGTGTGTGGGCCGGGGGACTTACCTGGGGTCTGGGGTGCTACCATGGCCTCAGACGGAGCAGAGGGCTTCCGTGGGAGTCATGGGCTGTGGGGCTGGGATATGGAGATGAGGAGACAGAGGTGGTTGGGCGTAGGTTTGGGAACTCTTTTTTATTTCTTTTTGTTTAGTTTGTTTTGTTTTTGAGACAGGTGTTTGTTTGTTTGTTTTTGTAGCTCTGCCTGGCCATCCTGGGACTCACTCTGCAGACCAGACTGGCCTCAAATTCAGAAATCCACCTTCCTCTGCCTCCTGAGTCCTGAGATTAAAGGTGTGCACCACGATTGTCCAGCCAGATAGGAACTGTTATTTGCCATCCCTCTTGTTTCCTGTGGGAAGAATTTAAGATTGATTGCCCCTTATGCATGCTCCACTTGACTCTCCTCACAGGCAGCCTGCCCACAGGAAGCGCAGCCTCTGTTTCTCGGCATGGGCAAGTCTATGTGGAGAACAGGCAAACACGGAAAGCCGTTTTCTTCAGGCTGCTTGGTTGGTCAGCTTGCTCCCACCGGATGCCCTGAAAGTGTTCTCAATCATAAGGTCAAGTTCAGGTATTCCAATTACAAGAGCAAAGACTTTGGGCTGGCAAGATGGCCCAGCCTGGTAAAGGCACTGATGCCACGTCTGCTGACCTGAGTTTGATGCCCAGAACCCACATCGGTGGGAGGAAAGCACAACCTCCTGAAAGTTGTCCTCTCACCTCCACGTGTGTGTGTGTGTGCATGCACATGAGCGTCTGCGCACATACAATGCGTGATTAAAGTTTTAAAATAGACTCTGAACAAAACATAAAGATGCCCACCTCAAGGATGCATTACAGATCTGCTGCCCAGGGTAAGTCAGGGGTTCTGAATCTTTATAAATAATTTAAAATAAGAATACAGAAAATATGACAGCAAACTGTTTGCTACAATTTCATCATCCACAAGAAGAGCTCAGAGCAGGACCTCGTCAGCCATCACCTATGTTGCACATGCCAGCTAAGAACCAGGACGAGCAGGAAAGCCTCCCCCTGAATGATTGATAATTGCGGGGGCATCTTGATTCCGCTGAAGCCTGCTTTCAGGGGGCAGTGTGGCTGGTGTGGGAGGTCCTTCTGTCTGTGTGTTGCTTTTATTGGTTAATGAATAAAGAAACTGCCTTGCCCTGATAGGGTAGAGCTTAGGTAGGCGCAGAAGACTGGACTGAATGCTGGTAGAAGGAAGTCGGAAAAGGAGAGGCTGTCGATCCGCCTCCTGAGGCAGATGCTGGGAACTTTAGCTGGTAGGCCACGACCTCGTGGTGATGCACAG
>LOJH01015028.1:3140-17624 GCA_001685095.1 Ellobius talpinus | reverse complement strand
TAACTCTTATATCTTAAATTAATCCATTTCTGTTAATTTGTGTATCTGCATGAGGCTGTAACAGCTACATGGTATCTCTCTGACTCTGCCTACTCTCTCTCTCTCTACATATATATATAATATATATATATCTTCCAGCCTGGCTATATTCTGCCCTGCTACAGGCTGTGGCAGCTTCTTTGTTAGCCAATGGTAATAAAACACATTCATAGCATACAGAGGGGAATTTCACACTAGTTATCCAAACAAAAATACATATACCTGACTCATTTTAATCAACACATTGTTATTACTAGTGTTGCAGCTGATAAGATGAGCTGTGTCACACATATGCTTCTGGAGGACAGAATGCCGGTGGGGCCTACAGTTCCCATCTGAAGGTCTCATTCACATCAACTATTCCAGCCTGCAGGGTGATGGCTTAGCACCTAACATGTGCTCAATCAGACTCTAGGTCATCCAACTGCACCCTCTCACTCAAGTTGATTTTTTTAAGCAGAGTCAATTAACAGAAGCTGAAAGAGTAAAGCATTTAGCATGAGGCAGAGACTAGAGTTGAGAAGGCCTGTTAAGGGCATAACAGGGTAATTTAGCTGCTAATTATGAAACAGCAGCTACAATACCACAGCACTAGAATGACTATCTTAATGCAGGCCGAGACTACTGAGCTCTCACTGAATGGTAGGCATGGCTGCTCCCCCTGAATGCCGTAACTACCCTTAGGATCAGTCTTCTGCTGTGAACTCCATCTTACAGATGAGAAAATGAGGCAGAGGGATGCTAAGGAAGTACACAAAATCAAATCCTTAGTAACTAAAAGAAGAAAGATTCTAATCTAGGTTTGGCTCTGTAACTCCCCTTGCCCACTGTCCTAAGTCAGAGACAAATGTCTACTGGGATATTTCAAGGAAGTATCGTAGGTATTTAGGATCCTCACCTTCTTTATTTCCACCTAAATTAATACACCACAAATCAGAAAACATATTTGAATATGTAGCATGAGTGATGTGGAAGTCCCCTCTTTGCACTGTGATGACCATTAATGAATAAAGAAACTGCTTTGGACCTATAGCAAGGCAGAGCTTAGGTAGACAGGGAAAGCTAGGCTGAATGCTGGGAAAAAGAAAGAAGCCATGTAGCCTGCTGGAGACAGACACTGGGAAATTTACCCAGTAAGCCAGAGTCACGTGGCGATATACAGATTAATATAAATGGGTTAAATTAATATGTAAGAGAAGAGGCTAGAGCTAATGGGCCAAGCAGTGTTCTAATTAATACAGTTTCTTTGTGATTATTTTGGGTCTAAGGCCAAACACATGAGGTAGTAGAGAGATTCCCAAATATGAATTCCATCCTCCACTACCATTGACTGGTTACCTACCTACCACTACCATTGACTAGTTACCTACTTACCACTCCCACTAACTAGTTACCTAACTACCACTACCACTGCCAAGTTACCTACCCATCACTACCATTGACTAGTTACCTACCTACCACTGCCATTGACTAGTTATCTAACTACCACTGCCACTGACAAGTTACCTACCCACCACAACCAGTGACTAGTTACCTACCTACCACTGCCACTGACTAGTTACCTACCTACCATGGCCACTGACTAGTTACCTACCTACCATGGCCAATGACAAGTTACCTACCATTACAAAGTTCATATCATCTCTTTGATCCCAGTTCTTATATCTTGGAAAATTAGATAACTGAACATACTAGTTTCCTAATAAAACCAAATAGAATCTTGGTTTATTTTTTAATAAATGTAGTTATTTATGTAACAAAAAATAATTATTCAATTATTTAATTTATTAAATGATGGAAAAATAATGGCTTCTCCTTGACTAGATGTAACATCTAAGTACACACTGACTACTTTTCAAAATTTCATGACATGATGCCCATACTTCTTCATTCATGGACCTCAAATACAATTTTTGTAAAAGTTTGAAATTAGACTATCTGTCAAACAAAATCTTAATCAAACCAAAGTGAGGTAAAAAACAAAGCCATTCTGAATGTATCTATTGCTTCATCAGGTCACACCCTGGCAGGTTGATGGAACCCTATATTTCCGGAGAGCATAGTTTAAAGATTATAGCACATCAGACAACAGACATCAATTAATTACATCCAATGCTGCTTGCTGTCCATCCACTGGACAATACACAAGCAAAACGGAGAGACATGCCTTCTTCTGTCAGGAAGTATGCAGTCTCCAGAAGAAACTGGGCATAAAGTTATTAATTAATAAAGTCAAAAATTAAAAAGAATTTTGGCAAAGACTGTATGTCATTGTTCTGAGGAAATGTACAGTAAAGAGTGGCCCAAAACCTAAGAATGTTACTTAATGATAATGTTACAAGTATTTAAACTTGTTGTGCACAGCAGATCAGGATGACAAACCAGATAACAGATCTGTCAAAGGGGGCATCATCTCTGTCTGACCTTAATAATTATGGCATCTCTCAGATGCTAAAGAGGAAAATGATTGGTTTCCCCATCACAATTGTTCAATATGCACTTCATGGCCATGTGTCCACTTATGTACTCTTGACCCCCCCAATTAGAATGGATGCTCACATGGGCCTTTTACAAGTCGCATTCTCTGCCCTATTCTCAGGACCTAGAACCCTGCCTAGAATTGTAGATAGTTGTACGTAGTTGCTTATTGACTGAGTGACCGTGAACTCTGGCAGGCACTAAGGAGTAAAGTTGTTAATTATGCCATGACATGCTATGCTTTCTGTTTTCAAGAAGTTCATAATCTGATGGTAAGCGTGCAGTAATGGTGAAGCATCTGCACCCGTTTCTCAGTAGCACCAGTGCGCATTTGTGTGGAAAGAAAAGAAAGTAAAATGCAGTCTAATCTCTTTTAAAGCATTTTTACAATAAAATCACTCAACAACGGCGAATACAAAGCTAGAGGTAAAACTACTTTGGCTGTTGTTATTACACAGCTAAAAGAGAAACAAATACACAAATTGAACACATTAAAACAGAAATTTAATCATTTAATAAACCTCAAATTAGCATTAATGCAAGTTCCAGTGACATTTTGCTGAAGCCACACAGCTACTGGCAACACAAAGGATACTGACTGGATTTTTTTTTTAACAATGCCATGATGTCGGTTGGCCTTCGCTTGGTGCACAGCAGTGATTATAGATTAAGTCTGCCTTGGCTCTCTTTACAATAGCCTGTGACATTTAAAGAGGACAACTTGTCTCCAATAAAACGGTAAACACAAGGGCCAGTACAGGCCTTCTGGGAAACTGCGGCAGAGCTCAGTTATAAAGTGGTTATCTCGAGCACCCCAGATAGGCTTTAGATTTGTGTATTTTATGGTGTGACAGGAAAACAGAAGTGTGTTAACTGTCATAGAAAATGTGCAGCCTTTAGCATGTATCTGAACCCCGCCATGAGCCAGTCCCTCTGCGTTGTGTTTCTTAGTCACAGGTAAGGGCTCTGGACAGGAAAGGAGCTAGCACATTGGAGTCAGACGCACACAGATTTGAAACCCTGTTCTGCTACCGAGCGTCTGTATGGGTCTGGGAAAGTGACTTCTATGGAATTCAATTTTCTCACAACAAATATGGAAACAATGCCTATCTCATAGAAATTTTGTAAGATTAAATTAAATTATATGAAGAGTGGTGTATAGCATACAGAACATACTCATTTAGTATATATTTCCTTTCTCCTTTCTTGGTTCCTATCCCTTCTACAGGTCTCTGCTGCCCCATCCCTACTTATGATATCTTCATTCTACAAATACTTACTGAGTATTTTCTATTATAATTCTATATACAATAGACAATGGCCATGCCTTCATGGAGTTTATATCCTATAGACTGTGTGGCCCACCGAGGAACAATGGAGACAGAGATATACCTAAAAAGTGAAGCTGGTGCTAGGAGCTGGGATTTCAGGCTAACTACAGTCTATTCAGATTTACTTATTGCCATATGAATGAGTTCAAACAATTTTTTTAACATCTTAGAAACTTTGAATGAGATTTTGCGAAATGCAGGTCAGTATTTGATTCCTTTTCAGTGTAATCTGTAAAATTGAAGATTTCATAGCCCTAAAAACTATTATCAAAGAAATGTTGGGATAGGATGATAGCCTACTGGTAAGAGCCCTTGCTATGCAAGCATGAATACTTGAGTTGGAATCTCCCAGAAGCCATACAAAAAAAACCAAGCATTGTTATGTATGCCTGTAACTCCAGCACTGTAGGGCAGAAACAAAGATTCTAGGGGGTGCCTGGCCAAAAGACTGACCAAAATGTTGATCTTTCAATGTGAGAGACCCTTTCCTTGAGATAAGAAAATAAACTGGAGATCAATAGAGGAAAGATACCCAATATTTTCTCCTGATTTCTGAATACATATGCACATACCTGCACACCCTTTATGCACATGTGTGAGCATGCGCACACACACATACACACTTCTATGCACATATCTACTTACCCCTATGTGCACACTCACACACACACACATACCTGCATGCCACACCCCTATGAACACACACACACACACACATAAACACACACAATGCTAGTGAGGGTTATGTATCAGAAAATGTATGATAAAGTTAAATCAGAAAAAGTTCAAAGGTTGAAAGGGACATTGTTTGAGAAAAAGACTAGGGAATATGATGAAAATTGAAGTTGAACAAACCCCTGAAGCCAAAACAGGTTGACCATCCACACAATACAATAAAAGATAAGGCTGACTTAACTCCAGGGCACAAGAACTGTCCTCTCATAAGCATTCGTTACGAGGGTGAATGAATACCTGTGACTGAGCTGTCAGAATGACCCACCTAAAACAGGACAAAAGGAAACTGGAGAGACTTCAAGTACAGAAGAGAAATCTACGGCATAGAATACAGACTTAGGACAAAGAAAGAATCTAGAGGCTCTATAAAAAAAAAAACAAGGTTTGACAAAATGAGATGGTGAAAAAAAGAGAAGAAACCAGAGCTGCTGCGCAAATTCTAAGCATGTGAAAAAGTTCTATTTTTAGTTAGCATGGGATTCAATTATGAAGAGAATTGCTTTAAATGGAAATAAGTGTTTAGCATCTTTTAGGACACAAGCCGGCTGACAGTGATGAAAGCTCAGCCATTCTGCTCTGAACCACAATGGCACCTTCCTTAGATTTTGCAGGCATATTAAATCTCTCCATGGTATAATTTCCAAAGACATTGAGGAGGAGGTATTTTCTAGTTTGGCTACATCATTTATTCAAATTCAAAGCTATGAAAATGGTTTCTCTGCTAAGGAGCTGATTCAGTCCTTTATCGAAGGGCCATCTAACCGGGTGTCCTAATTGAGGTACAATTTAATTGGATAATGAAATTACTGATATTTCGCCTGCAATGATTTTTGATAATGACATGTACTGGAATCAAAGTAAAAGAAGGAACAAAATGAAATTAAAAAGAACTCTTTTGGAAATCCAGTTTATAATCTCTAAAAATACTAAAAGGAAGAAATACGTTTTAAAATTGACTCACGAAATGAGGCAATTATCCTGTTTCCCTCTTCAAGTCTGTCCTCCACCTTTGTCCTGCAGGTCCTGTCTCCCCTGGACGCTAACCTCTACTATAAGGGCACTAAGAGTCTTTACTTTGGGTTTCTGATGGGAACCCCACAACACGATGCTCTGGCGGAGGATCGGAGAGGGCCAGCAAGGATAGGAGTTCTATTTTTCCAGCTACTCCCTCAGCAACCAAAGGTTTACTATGGGCTGCCTTTGTCACTTTAAGGTCACGGCCTCTATCTGGAGGGCTGAAGCTGCCATTAAATTCTAATAAGATTCCCCCTCGTCTTTCTGGCCTAAAGTCCCGGTTTTCGGTGTCTGGTGACCAGAGTGTTCCAGTTTCCTTTCTGTTGCTATGATACAACACTCTGACCAAAAAGCAAGTTAGGGAAGGAGAGAGGTTTTAATCTCAGCTCACAGGTTGCAGCCATCTTTGATGGAAATCAGAGGGGGAACTCAAGGAGAAACTTGAAGCAGTACCATGGAGGAGGATGCTTGATGGTGCAGTCACAGGATCATGCTGGGCAGGCCCCTTTCTTTTCTACAGCCCCTGACCTAAGAAGTGGTGCCACCCAAAGAGGTCTGTGCTCCCTCCATTACCCAGAATGACAGCACCTCCACAGACACTCCCACAAGTCAATCTGATCTAAGCAATTCTTCAGTCTAAGCTTCCTCTCCAATGACCGTAGGCTACATCAAATTGACAATTAAAGCCACATCTCAATCAATAATCTCAGGAAATAATAGCTAAAACATTGGATTCATTTAATTCAATTCCTTTAGGAATTTAATTCAATTCCTTTAGGTCTCCTTTGCACTACTTACTTAGATTTACTATATAAATAATAATAGCAAGAGTATTTATTCAATGTTTATATTATGGTAGCCTCTATGATGAGTCTTTATATGGATTATTTCATCATTTTACCTTCAAACCAAAAAACTATTAATGTTACCATTATTATCCCTTTGGAAGATACCATTATTACCTAGAAATTCATCCTCACTTCCATGGAATGGATATACTTACTCCACCAATACGGAGCTCACTCCTATAGTTTCTCAGAGCCTTAAGAATGGAAAAGAAGTAAAGATGTATCTATTCTAAGCCCAAATCTTAAGAAGTTACCCACTTCCATACATCTCTAACATCACCATGAAAGAGATGTGTCCAGGCTAAAATCTTAGTCCCACTTAGCACATATTAATCCACTCTCAGAGAAATGCATGTGAGCCTTGTCAAGACCTGCAGTCAACCTAAACCAAAATAAGACAATCCCAAGATGACAAATAGATTCATGAAAATAAAGGATTGCATCATAAACTGTGTGTTTTGTATGTCTCAACAATAGGAAATAGCAATGGGAAACTGACAGAAATTCAATTATGTATACGACTATAGGTTCCATATGGGGTTTTCTATCAATGAAATTTAGCATAAATCAGCCTAATCCAATTAAATCAATCTGCATAAACAAGTTATCCTAGCAGGAGATTCTCAGTTGCCATTTAGATGAAACACATAGACAGTCATTTCTCTAAAGCAAAAGGCTCTTTCTGACCAGTTTACTTTTTCATCCTTTCAAGCATATTACTTCCTACTACATCGCTAGAGTCACACAGGTTTGCAGGCAGCTACCTGATCAGGCAATGGAATATTTCAAATCTGTTCCTTTATGCGTTGTGTTCTCTAGACCTAAAAGGAGTTTCTGCCACTCCCTTCCTCAACTCTGATCTCATCTTACCCTATTCCTGCAACCTTGTAGCCCTTCTCTACGTTCTATCTTTGCACATATTTGCCTATTTAAGAGATATTTTAACACTGAATTTTAATGTTGACTCTATTGTGGACCAGAATTTTGATTTTTATTTCCTACATGTAAATCTTACCAGGCACACAATAGGTTCCCGAACATTGACACGACCATTTTGCATTGAAGGAAATGCTACTTTGGTGACTGATAGAAAAGGGACTTGGGTAGGAATTTCTCAGTCTCAAGAAAAGACACATTGCTTCCTGGATCCTGATTCCAATTTCCCTCGAGCAGAAGAAGGCGACTTCTCTGGCTTGAGATGCATATTCCTTGGGGACACCTAGCTCCCTTTGTCTAACTCTTCGCTCACTAAGCACCTTCACTCTGGCAAATTGGTTTGCTAAGCAAAAACTTGGGGAGAAAATGAAAAGAGGAAAATGGGGAAGACCATCCCATATTCAGACGCCAACTATAAATTGCAGAAATAGGTTAGCAACACTCTATTTCCAGAAGTTAATCTGCTATGAATGAACTAAAAATTAATTGTAGGATTTCCAAAGCTAGGACCAAATTTTGACTTAGAAGGAGCTCACCATGGGACCGTGCCCTCGTCCCAGGAGGACTGGCCTAAAACAACCAGCAGATGTCTTCGGAAAATTCTCTCCCTACAGCTCTCTACAGGGGCAGCAACTGCTAGAGGGGAGAAAGCTAGAAAATTCAGACTGGCAGGATAGCAAACCCAGATGCTTTCCTCCTTGTTGCTAATAGAAACAGGATTAGACTAGATGGGGAACTGTAATTAGGCTCTTGGCTTTTATATCTGACATGTTTATAGCCATCATGCTATTCTGGGGCTCTTATATAACATTTTTATCTGATGCTATAATAGGCATTTTGCGCTCCTACTTTCCTTTTCTAAGTGGCTCTGACATGGGAGCACTGTTTCTCTTCCAGGTCTGGACCTGTATTGCCACATGTATACATATGTCGACTGGAAATATTTGCTTATTCACCTTAACACAGATGTTGATTCTATGTTGCTTTTCTAATCATGTCTATCATCCGAGGTTGGCAAACTATAGCCCATAGGTCAAACCTGCCTCAGAGCCCATTTTCATGTCATTTGTGATGCAAGCATGATCTTAAGTTTCTAAGGCATTACAAAAACTACAAGTAAAAACAAGAATAATTAAAAAAATGAGTCCATCAAGCCTAAATATGTTCAATGAAGCCCATTATAGTGAATGTGTGTCAATCCTTTACCTATATCGATATGTTCCATTATAGATCATAAATGAGGCTGATAATTCTTGCATCACATGATGATGATAAGCACTCATATTGATAGGATCTTGCTAATACACCAGGAATTTTAATGAGCATTTTACATGGATTATCTCATTTAACCTTCAGAGATGTTCACTGAAAACAACTCTGTTATTAGCATTACTTACAGCTGTGCAAAGCTTAAATAACTCGCAACTGGTGACACAGTATTAGCAGAGAGGCACATACTAATTATTCTATGCTAATAAAATAGTACATTCTAATTAGTCTATACTATAATGCTTCCAAGAATTAACAGAATCATATCTCCAAGACCTGATGACATAACAAGTTGAGAAATGATTTCTGGTATCCGTTATCCACGCTAAAGTGAACTGTCCTACTGCTGGGCATTGGAATATTTTGTTTCCTCTGAATCACATCGGCTTAAATTATATCACTCATTACATGCCCACCAAGTGCCTGAATTAGTTTCGTATGGTCCTAAAGTTTTCTTTCTTCTTCCCCATCTTTCTAGAACTCTTCAAGAATTCATTGTTTCTCATTGAGTGAAATTTCAAAGCTTCACACAGTATTTCTTGTTAAACTCTAGAGCATAACTAGACCCTATTGGTGCACATTACCATAAAATGTCTCATTTCTCTCTTGTTCTCTAGTTACTCAGTCCTGGTCATTCATTGTTCACTGAACACATCTTTTCTTTTCATGACTCTAACAGTTTTTGCATACACTGTCTCCACAAGAGACGTTCCTCCTGCTAGCAGTCAAACTTCAAAAGGTTTTCCCAACTCAGTTGTCTGTTTGCTTTATTCTCGGTATTCCTGCCCAGTGAGAATAGGCCATAGTACACTTTATCTAGCCATAGTCTTTCATTCAAGATTAAGGATTTTTATAAGGAATATTGTATTTATATAGTTGTGTATGAGTAAATATATTTAAGCTTCAAGAATGAACAGTATTTTGAGGTAACATCATCCATATTCATTGAGAAGTCAATCCCAAACCTATATGAGAAATATAAACATGAGAATATCTTTCATCTTGGCAAAGACTGCAATTATGCCTTATAAATTAATTGTTAATATTCTATAAGAGTATCTTTGTAGTTGAGAATGATCATTGTCTCAGTAGCACGACAGTCTTCTAAACACCTAAGTTCCCGGACCCAAAAGTTCCAGTTTGATTCTGAAAAACAAAATTTTGAGCAAAGAAAACTCAAGGGAATTTTTTCCATTTACTTTGTGAAAGTATTTTCACCAACCCAAGTGCTTGAAAAAGTAAGTATTTTGGAAACAAGAAGTAGGCCCAAAACCATTTAAGACTCATAAGCCCTCAAAAGTGTTTTTTATCTATTCAGTTTGAAAATTAGACTATTGTATTTTCCAAATACCAGGAAGCTATCATCATTAAATTGATGGAGATGACTTGAAAAAATATTTACGAAAATATTAAGACATGATCTTTTTTCAACATAATATTTTCATTTGATTACTTGGGAATTTCGCATCATGCACCCTGATCACACCCATTTCCCAGTCCTCCCAGACCTACACCCCACCTTTGAGGACCCCTCCCCTGCAAAAAAAGGGAAAAAAGCCCAATATATGTTGCTATAGACTCACTGGAACATGGTCAAACTCCTAGTGGCCAACCCCTTAAAGAAAATTGAGCCCTTTCCCACTCACAACAATGCCAGAAGTCATCAATTATGGAGAGTTATCACAACTTTTAAGAGTTCTTCTTGATGGCTTTCTGTCTAGGCTGTTGTTTTGGGGGAGTGAGAGAATGGGGACACAGGGGTTGTCACGGAAGCCTTCTATGTCCCTCTCAACTGGGAGTCTACAGTCATCAGCACAATGCAAAAATAGCTTCCTTGCCAGTTACACTCAGCAGAGCACAGATCATGGACTTCCACATGGTTTCTGGTGACAGTATGAACCACATACATCCACATGGTCTCTAGTGTCAGCATGTGCCACAGACCTCAGCATGGTCTTCAGTGGCAGTACAGACCATGGAGATCAACACAGCTCTCTCTCTCTCATAACTTGGACCAAGGATACCATCATAGCCTTTGGTGGCAGCACAGGCCAACCAAGGACATCAACACAGACCATGAACACCAATATGGTCTCCAGCAACAGTCCAGCCTATGAACATCAACATGGATTCAGGCTGTGGCACAGATTACAGGCTTCTACATGGTCTTTCCCAGTAACACAGGCATGAACATCAACATGGCCCCGGCTGCAGCAGGACCATGGACCCCAACACAAATACTGGAGGTAACTGAGACCACAGATATCAACACGGCCCCAGGGAGCAGCACAGACACTCACAACAACATGGCCTAGTTGGAAACCCAGACCACAGACACTAATATGGCCTCCTATATTAGCACAGACTATGGACATCCACATGAACCTCAGACTTTAGCATGTTCTGGAGCATTGGACCACAGATACCGAAATGACTTCCAGGGACAAACAGTATGGAACATGGAGGTCTTTGAGGAGGTCCAATCCAGAAAATGAACACTTCTTCAACTCACACATCCTGTTGTTCCTCAGAACCAGGGTGATTGTGTGGCTGGGCAGCAATTTCAAGGGCTGAGTCTACACAATCTCTATGCTGCTGCCCACGACCCTGTTGGTCCTACTTGGCAGCAAATGTTCCCCTATCCACCATGGATGTATGCTGTGAATATGTTTTATTATCATAGAGTAATAAAGACACTGCTTTGGCCTATGGCAGGATAGAATATAGCTAGGTGGGAAATACAAACAAAAACATAGGGAGAAGGAAGGGAGACACCAGCACCTGCCAGGGAAACAAGAGGTGAGGTAACAAGTCACGAGCCACATGGTAAATATAGAATAATAGAAATGGGTTAATTTAAATTGTAAGAGCTAGTTAGTAATGAGCCTGAGCTAATATGCCAAACAGTTTGCTATTAACAGTTTGTAAGCCTCAGAGGGGTTATTAGGGAACTGGTGAGCAGGACAGAAACCTCCACTTACACACACAGCCTTAAAGTACACCTGTCACCTCCCATGAATCTCTACTTCCACCTCTCTCCACAACACACTCCATCTTTTCCTCCTCTCCATCCAATTTCCTTTTGTCATAGTGGCACTGGAAACTGCAGTGAGTCTCACAGTATATTTCTTTTGCCCAGACAGCTTTACATGTAAACATTCATTACATCGAGTTGTTTTGGTCTGCTTCGAGGTTTCTGGTTTCTGAAACACTATAAATACTGAAGCATGGCCAAGACTCATCTCAGCTATCTTGCTGTTGCCCAGAGTGAGAACAGTCCTGCAACTAGGCAGGGCATCTAGCTTTCTGCTTGCACCCTAAATGCAATACTCTCCATCTCCCAAAAGGGCAAGCAGCCCATGCTGCAGCTGCAGTGGCTACATAGTCAGGGCTAGCCAACCAATATAGGACCAGCCCTATTCAGTAATGACATCTGGTTCTGCAGGATGGCTCCCCCACTTGTTCCATCAGTTTGTAGATGAAATAGATGTTGGGGTGGGCCCATTCAAAATTCGGTATCTGGGCCTGGATGGTAGCCACATTTGGTCAGTCTAAGCCTCCACCATGTGTGAGGGCCTCTTCCACTTTAAGAGCTATGAGTTATCTCTTAAAATCTCCTGAAATTCTTTAGCACTCTGACACTCCTTAGGGGACATAACTAGTAGTGATCACAATCCTTCTAAACATCATAATGGTTTACATTGATTGATACCTTGACTACGCCTAGACTCATCTAAGTAAGAAGCCACCGGGATTATCTACAGGGATTATCTAGTTATGTTAACCTCTTGAAATGCCTGCAAAAGATTTCTTTTATAGGGTGTAATTATGATAGGAAGGCCTACCCAAAATGTAGGTACCATTTCTTGAGCTAGGTTTTCTAATTGAATGAAAAGGAGAAAAGTAGCTGAGTAGCATAATTCATAAATCTCTGGGCTTCCTCATTGCAGAGGCAATGTAAGCAGCCACCTCAAGCTTCTGACGCCATGACTCCCGTACCATGATGAACTGTCAAGCTCTATTTCAAGCTGGCAACATCACCCATGAGGCACCGAAAGGGCAGGCAGGAAAGATGAAAGATTGAGGGGATTCTTCTGCAGAGTAAACTTAATACAGAAGAGCATTCAGGATAGTTCTAAGAAGGCAGCTGTAACTGTCAAAGAAATCTGCGCAAACTGTAGTCAGTCAATAAGAAAGGATTCCTGAAGATAAAACCCTGCCCATTCAAACCTCCATCTTGTTAAAATGGATATTCATTTGAAGAAAGAAAGTCTAAACTAAAGAGATTCCTTTGTCCTTAAAAGAAACTGCCTAGCGATATGTTTCTCCATGGTTGGCACACAAATATTGCCTCAATTGTGATCCAAGAGGGCTAGGCTCCACCATAAGGCAACACCAGAACTTGGTATCATTGTCTGCACCGGACTGGTTTCGAAGACATGAGAGATACAAGATGGAGAGAACCAGGGGATTCTCCTCCATGGCTACAAAGAGTCACTGAGGTCATGCAATGGATGGCAGTGTTAAAGACCCAGCAAGGAAGCCCTGAAGGTCATTTTAGGAAGCTGTGACAATGAAGCCAAAGTTACATCAGAAATCCCAGGATGCTATAAATGCCAGAACCATGTACTGTCTCCCCTGGAAAACTACAGGCACTGACTAGGGCTGGCTCAAGAGAGAGGCAACAAGGCGGAAGGGGTTGAGCTACTGTGGTAGTTTGAATGTAATCAGCCCCCAGAGGGAGTGGCAGTATTAGAAGGTGTTGCTTTGTTGGAGTGGATATGGCCTTGTTGGAGGAAGTGTGTCACGGTGGGGGGGCAGGCTTTGAGGTTTCCTATGCTTAGAATACCACCCAGTGAGTCAATGAACTTCCTGTTGCCTGTAAGATGTCGGACTCTCAGCTACTCCTCCAGCACCACACCTGCCTGCATCCCACCATGTGCCCCGCCATGATGATAGTCAACTGAACTTCTGAAACTGTAAGTGCATCTTCTCAATTAAATGTCATGGTGTCTCTTCACAGCATTAAAAACCTAATCTACCTAATCCCTTTGGCTCTCAAATGACTCCATTGTGAATCCCACCTACTGGTCAAGAAGTGGAAGGATTTAATATTTACCCCAAGGGGTTTCACTTTCGTTTTGGTCTGACCATTCCTCCCACCTGGAATAGAAATGTTTATTTTGTGCCAATGTGTGTTAGGTATATATACTTGCTTATTGATTATACTAGGGTTCAGAGTTAAGACAATGATTTGAGTCCCAGAAGAGATTATACTTTTAAACAGTGTTTAAATTGTTAAAGGGTATGAGTACTCTTGAAGTTGAACTGAGTGCATTTTGCATTCTGAGATGGTAAAAACAAGGGGTGGAAGGTTGACGCAAAAATGATACATTAAAACGTCAAGTTTGCAACGAATGGATTTGTAACGGCTTAAGATGACTTTCAGTGTGGCAGGCCCTAAAATCATCTCAGAAAAGAGCCTCGGAACATGCCCATGAGGGGTTATCTACGTTCAGCTGGCCTCTGAGGATGCCTATGGGGGATTTTCTTGAGGTTGAGTTAGGAAAATACACCCTAAATAAGGGCGGGATCATTTTATGGACTGGGTCTTGAACTGAATAAAAAGGAGAAAGCTAACTAAGAGGAAGCAGCCATAATTCTTTTCTTCCTGACCATGGACACAACGGAACCAGCTGTTTCAAGTTCCTGATTACCCAACTTCATCACCATGACGCACTGTTCCCATGAGACCCCCTTTCCCTTCTGTTGCTTTCGTGGGGTAGTTTATTACAGCAACAGGAGAGGTAACTAATACAGCCATGTAAACGGAC
>LOJH01015027.1:10444-22615 GCA_001685095.1 Ellobius talpinus | reverse complement strand
CTGCCATCAGGAACTCCTGAGGGTCTCTTGCTCAGAGCAGCTGCAAGCATAACACGTTGTTTACAAGAAACTCAGGATCTGGGGGTTCACAGCTCCCAACAACTAAGGATCTAGAATTTAATTTTTTTATGCTTTCAAATGACCTGTGGTGACTTTCCAGAGTCTGAATTTTACTAGAAAAGTACAAAGCCTATAACACTGAAATCAGTCCAAAAATCAGGGACAAATCTGAGAAGTCACATGGTAGAGAGACCTAGTAAACACAAAGAGAAACAATGGAAAGAAACCTTCAACAAGATTCCATATTCCAACAAAAGCAAGAAGATGAAATCTGGGGTAAAGACAAGGAAATGCAGTTTATGTGGAAAAAGTCTTCATCTGCCAATCCTCTCAACTAACCTATCAAGTTACACCCAGGGCACAGACCATGAACGTCAGGGATGCAGAGAGAAGCCATATAAACATGGGGGTTGTGGGAAAGCCTTTATCTTGATTTCAAAAACTCCAGTGAAGCTACCACAAAGCAAAATCCTTAGAGATGAAGGGCGTATAGGGATGTTTGCATTATCAACAATCTGCTCTTTGACATGAAGGAAGTCCCACTGAGGGATGTATGGAAAGTGGAAAGCATGTATTGGCTTCCAAGAAGTTTTGAAGATGTGATAATACACACTAAAGATGGGTTATGCCAATTTAAGGAATATGGGCGAGAGCTCTCCTTTAATCTCACACAGAGAGAAACCTTATAAATATGAACAGTATGGGGACATCTGCCTCTCCTGGGCTCTCATAAACATAGTGGTATAAACACCTCATAAAGATAAGGGCTGTGGGAGACCATTCAGTCTTCATCATTCCTTTCAAATTCATGAAAACACTCAGGAAAGAATCTCCATGAACATACCATGAAAGCCATCGGATATTGCGCAATTCTTGGGGCACACACGAGAACCCACAGGACAGAGCTCTTCTATGAAAAGATTATAAAGAAGGTGCAAACAATTGTGGCCACAAAAGTAGGCAAGGAGGGAAAGTCTCCAAACAACCCACACACTTAGAAACTCAGCCGGAATGTCTGGCTAGAAAGGTTACAAAAACTACAGGACTGAAACTCAAAACTGAGGGCAAAAATAATTTCTTCCTCCCTTAAGGTATTTCTGGACACTGTTGCAGCCATGATAGCATAGTCCATTGTGGAGAGCTGTGTAGTGCCGCGCCTTAAAGATGGTGCCAGTTTCCGCCTTCCGCTAGCCCGACAACGAGTGCTCTCTGTGATAAACAAGTCCTTATTTGGCTAAGGCTGATTAGCAGGCTTGCTTTCGTGAATGTGGGCCTATTAGAGATTGCTACGTGGCTTATTGGGATTGGTAGCCCATAGANTGTGATAAACAAGTCCTTATTTGGCTAAGGCTGATTAGCAGGCTTGCTTTCGTGAATGTGGGCCTATTAGAGATTGCTACGTGGCTTATTGGGATTGGTAGCCCATAGAGTATATAGTCTGCAGCTCCCTTGGGGGGCGGGGAAGAAGAAAATTGTTCAAGGTTCCTGAATAAACTGCTTATAGAAGAGCCTGAGTGTTGCGTCTTTCCTGCTGGTCGAGACAGATGCGACAGTCCATATGGTCCAGTGTAACTTCCTTCACACACAGTGCTAGAGGAAGCTCATGAGAGAGAGGCTTGGGACAGCTTCAGACCAATACTGCTTTCTGTGTTTTTACTTAACTGTACAAAATAAAGGATTTCATTATACTATTTTACATAAGCATGAAACATACTTTGATCATATTCTATTTTTGTTTAAATTCTATTTATGTTGGGGGAGGGGAAATGAGGAGACAGAATCCACAGAAGTGCAAGGGTCACCTATTTAGAGTGCAAAACAAGAATCCTTAAATAAAGTGCAAGAAGAGAACATCTGAGGTTGTTGTCCTCTGATCTCTGTATCAAGTGTGTATGTACACACACACACACGACATACACACATATAAAAAGGTTAAAAATAAAGCGCATCTGATAAAAGATTATTAACCAAAACATACCATTTTTAAAGGTAATAGTAGCACACAACCCAAATTTAAAAATGGGCAGATGACCTTCAAAGACCCCTCTCAAAAGAGAAGAAAGAGCGAGTGAGCCTATGAGAATATAGCAACAGCAGGGCCGAAGATATGGCTCAGAGTTTAAAGGCCAGGCTCAAAGCCAAACATCAAGACTTCAACAGCATGTGCCAACAGGAAATTGTAAGTTAGAACAATGAGACACCACTATATCCTCTTACCATCACAATGACACCAGGTAGCCATCCAAAGGAAAGGAAATTTACATTTACATAAAACCTAACAGGCGCGTAGACAGCAGGCTGTATTCACCAGTGTTAAAACTGGGAAGCCCCCGAGATGCCTTTTCAGTAGGTTAAATGGATAAACTGTGGTTGATACTGACAACGGAATGGGTATTTTTTGACACTTCAAAGAAATAAGCTATCGAGCCACAAAGAGACATCAAGGAATCTAAATTACATGCTTTGGATGGAAAGAAACCTGTCTGCAAGGCTACATCGTGTCTGATTGATTCCAAGTATACAACCTCCTGGAGAAGGCAGACAGAGAAAGGCGGTTGCTAAAGGATAGTGGGAAGAAGGAGGAATAGGAGCATGGAGGATTGTTGGGTCAGTGAAGCTGATCCTGCAGTGATGGGTATCCGTGTGCAAACCACAGAAGATACAGAACCTGAGTGCCAGCAGGATCATCGGCTCGCACAAATGCATCCTTGTAAGACCACATGCTGACCCCTGTGGAAGGATGGAGAACAGGCGCTACATCCAAACACTATTTTCTGCTCAGTTTTGCTGTGAATCTCAAAGTGCCCTAAAAAGTGAAGTTTAACAATTTTCCTTTTTAAAAAACAAAACAAAAAAAAAAAACAACTGTTTGAGGAGCCAGAGAGGTGGCTCAGAGGTTAAGAGCACTGAAGACCTGGGTTGGATTCCCAGCACCCACATGGCAACGCACAACTGCCTGTAACTCCAGTCCTATGGAATCCCTCTGACTCACCCTCTCCTGACCTCCAAGGGCACCAGGCCCACAACAGATACACAGACTTACATGCAGGCAAAATACCCATACATGTGAAGCTCAAATTTATTTTTTTTTAAAAAAATCTTTTAAAAGCTCTTGATAAATTTTTGTACTTCCCAGTTTTAAAAATTAAAGATACTACATTAAAATACACATGCATAAAAATCAAACTTCAATATTTATATTCCATTGAATTTCATGAAGAAAAGCTTGCTGGTATAAGTCCATATAAATATACTATAATATATATATGTACACACACATATATCAAATAAAGAGATGAGAGTTTAGGGGTTGGGTAAAGAGGGAGGAAAGGGAAAGGAGTTGATGATATATTTTAATTAAAAAAAGAAAGGACAGTAAAGCTTGCTGGTATGTTTTTCCATTCTGTATTGCGACTATTCTTTTTCCCTTGGCCCAATTTTGGTGCAGCATGCAGACAGCCTATGAGGATCTGAAAGGGCTACAAAGGTCCTCCTTTTGTACTTCAAGTTAAACATGCAGCAGGAGACTGGAAGCAGCAGGCATACAACCTAGGTGCCTTCCGTCGAAGCAGGTGGAAGAGCAAATCTATGCCAACTTTCTTTCCTCCCCCTGGAGAACAGTTCTTAGTTTGGTTTGGAGTTTTCCAGACAGTTCTTGTTTTTGAAGTGTGTTAACATGTAAAAGGTACGGCCCCGTTGTCTTAAATGTTACTATACATTCTTAAATTACTATTTTAATTTCTAATAAACAGGAAGAGGACACTCAACAGAACTGGACCGTGCGAGTGGGTACCCCGCCCTCACGTTTCTACTCTCCCAAACTGTGAGGAATTCCACAAATTCTGCGGGAAAACTGGCCACGTCTCAGAGCTAGAGACAAGCGCTGGATTCACCCTTGAACATCATAACCTGTCAAGCTGTTCTGAGTATCTAAACCACCCTCCTTGATCCCAAAACTCAGCCAGAATTATGTCCCTGCCCAGCCCCCTTAGGTACCGCTACAGATTCCCTCTGAGCTTGCAGTTTGGGGGCATACTGGCTTTTCGTTCCGTCTTTCCGGATGAATTATTATGGCAAGCACATCGTCTGTGGAAGGTGGTTTTTGGAGTTTAAATGGGGTTCCAGAAGCTGTTGGGGTGCTTTGGGGGATACACTTTTTGAGCTTTATGACGTGCATGTAAAACCTACTAGTGTCCCCCAAACCCAGAGTGCAAGCCCCGTGGAGCTCTCACCGGGTCCTGATGCCAGCACGCTCCCGAGCATGGCCAACAGAAGCAGCAGTGGGCACAGCGTGGCGCCCAGCATGGCGCCTCCTGGAGCATCCAGGCGGTTGCAAAGCCGTTGCATGGGTCCGTGGGGCGCGTGCCTGGGACCTCCGTGGGTCCTTGGAGCCTTGGAGCGTAGCCACCTCACCCCACCTCCATCTGCCAACATTCACCTCAGCTCTCACGCTGGTCCCTGCAGCTGCAAACCAGGCACATATGGAGCTTGTGATGGCGCATGGGCACAAAAAACACAGCATAATATGTATTCTTTCTGAAGCTAAACTAAGATTTATTTTTAAGATGTGTGGGGGAAATTTTTCAAGAAAGAGTAAAATGATTTTATTCTGGGTCTATATTTCCACGAGCACACTGCTCCTTGGACCCGCCACCAGGCTTCCTTCCAACCTGGCTCTCCACTGTACTTTGGCTAAAATTCATGTGACTTCGTCCTTTTTAGAAACTTACCAGTGCAACTAATTAATGTAGCAATGGCAGATCCCTGATATCCTACAGCGCCTGCATTTCAGCCCACGTCCTACCAGAAACCTCGGTGCTACAGCCACGTGCTTCTCAAGTCAGACTCCTGTCAGTCAGGCACTTCCTCCGTCTTCAGGGGTTCTGCCTTATTTCTCAGTAGGCCCAGTGTTCGTACATACCCAACTGCTAAAATACTTATCCTGAAAAGTGAACTTTCTATCTTCTACTGTGTTTTCCTTAAACACAGCCTTCGTGCACATTTGGCAAAAGCCACAACACTTACACTGATAAGACTCCAAGTAGTTGTGTGCTTAGACAGTAACGGGAAGACCAAAAAGGAATTTCAAGTATTTTATTTGTTGTAAATGTTTTTATTTTAATATGTATATATACACAAACCAAAATATTTTAGAAAACTAATGAAATTCAGTTAATATACCTATTATTAAACTTCTTTATGAAAAATCATGAAAAAATTTAAGTATTTAAAATTTTAGTGTCAATATCATTCCTTTCAAAGTACAAATTCATTTTAATACAGCTGAGATAGTAACTCACAGATGTCATGATAACTTCTGTAGTTATCTAATAAACCAATTCTTCCTTCCTCTCTCCACCCTAATTTTTATGAAAACATTAATCAAAAGAGACAAGATCCAGCACAACTTAGTAAATGTAAACATTCTAAATGACTCAGTATCAAGCTTTGAAATTCAGATTTGAGAGTTAAAGTGCTCGTGGATTCTCAAGTGGTTTTGAAACAACAGCTCAGCTGGCGAAAGGCATTCTCCGTGCTTCTGTTTGATCGACATCCAGCGGCATAGGTCTGCTAAACACCTCGTACCATAAAGTGTATACTTCAGTTAAAGCAACACTACTGAATGCTTTATCATGAGGTGGAAAGAGTTTAGTGTTAAATCAATTTCTACCATAGTCATTGTAGTTGAAAGATTATAAAAAAATGGAAGCTGGTAACTGATTTAGTGTTAAATCAATTTCTACTATAGCTATTATACTTTAAAGATCATAAAAAATGGAAGCCAGTAACTGAATACAAACCGTATTTCATACTTTCAAATCACTTCACGACCTAGAAACTGTGATTCCTGTGTATTCTTCTTCGGGACAGCCGTTTATTTGTGGAGTAAGAGACAGGAGTCTGGATAAATGGCTGTTAATCCATGCAAGATGAAGACATAGACATTATTGCAGTTGGTCAGCTTTCCTAGGTTAACACATGTTCAAATGTTCAACCAGAAATTATTAAGGAGAACTGACATCAAAAAGTCAGGATTACATTTAAGCACATGACAACAAAGTACACCAGTACAGTTAATTGGAGGATCATTACAATAACACGTTCAAAGTAACTTAATCCACATTGGGGCATTAAAGTCACAAGTGACAAGAAGATGTGTAAAGGTGGCAATGCCAGCTCTAAGTCTCCCGAGTGCCCGCGCTCCTGCACTTCTCAAGCCTCCTCTTTCTGTGTTAAAGCAGCGCGTGTTCATTCACTCCTGGAAGAGAAAGGCTTTTCAAGAAAACATCAGGAAAAAAACAGCATTTGCTCAGTTCCCTGAAGACGGTTGAAGAATAAGACCCTAACATCAGGTGAGGGAGCTGTATAACGGAGGTGCAGGAGCTGGCCGAGCAGGAACCAAATTTCCCTGAGATGATATTTTTGGCTGTGGTGGAGGTGGCCTGTGGGGAGGAAAAATAAGTTAGCAGAATGCATGAAGTGGATGAAACATGCTGGATTCAGGACAAGCTCACCACAACACCACCCTCAGCCTCTCTGAGCATAGGCGAGGGCACTTTCTACTCTGTGCTCTGAGACCCATTTAAAACTGGGACCCAGTTTTAGTCTAGTCTAACTGGTCTAACTGGTCTAACTGGTCTAAAATGGGGAATCACTCACTATGTTGTGTGTGTGTGTGTGTGTGTGTGTGTGTGTGTGTGTGTGTGCTGGAAGACCAGAAGTCAAGGTCAAGTGTTTTCTTTAGCTGCTCTCACCCTTATTTTTGACTCTGCAGCTCACAATTGGCTAGGCAGTTGGCAGCAAGCTCCAGAGCATCTCCCATCTCTGCCCACTCCCTTCCCCACTGCTGGGGTTGCAGACAGTATACCTCAGCAGACACATAAGTGGGTGCTGGGGATGTGAACATAGGTCCCTCATGCTTGCCTGGCAAGTTCATTACTGCCTGAGCTATCTCCCCAGCGTTCATCACTACTTTATATTGCTGTTACTCCATAATCAATGAGGTGTGAAGGTTCCAGTTTATGTTTTTAAAAAGAAAGCCTATGAAACTATCAAATCAAACTGTAAAAGACAAACGAGGACAGTATGTGGATGAAACACTGTGGTCATGTGGTGACAATTTATGGCCACCCATGCTACAAGGGATGGCCTGTGCCTGTGCACACAAGGAAGGCATGGACTGAACTGGAGGACAATGAAGAGAAGACAGGAAGCTTCAAGGAGGTCATGGTGAGGGGGTCTAGGAGGAGTTGGAGTGGGGGAGGGAGTAGGAATGATCAAAATATACTATACAGATATATAGAATTCTCTAAGAGTGAACAATTAAAATTAACTACACGCAAGGAAAAAAGTACCGGTCTCCAGGGTTTCTGCAGTTGATTTGAGACTTCAATCTTTAAAAATAAACAGACTTCTTCTCTAAGATCCATGACTTCACTAGCCCTGGGCAGCTGGCTAGGTTTCCAGTACTAGGCATGACCTCCTTCTTGTTGAGTGGTTCTTCAGTTCTTTTCCCGCTTCGCTGCACTAGCATAGTCCCTAACTACATTCTCTGTGTCCTGCTCTGGCTCTGGCCCCGCCATCCCCTACATCCTTGGTCTTTTCCTTTCCAAACGATGACCTCCTCCTGCTATCTCACTTCTCCAGTTAGGCTCTGTGAGAAAGCAGGCACGCCTACCTAGTCTTCTACTGCTGATTATTTTAAAGGTCCTTGATTCTGAATCTTATACACACCAAAAGATATAGAGGGTGGCAGTCTAACTCAGTTTTCTTTAAGATTTCTTTCTGACATTGCACTAATATAAAAATACTCATATCTAACATTTTACTAATGTAACAATACTCATATCTGATGTTGTACTAATATAATAATATTCACATCTGATGTACTTACGTAACAATATTTATATAAAAGTTCTTAGAAAACTTTCCCACAAACCATGTTCTATCCAAACTTGTTCCAAGTTAAATTACCTAACTACCTTGCCCTAAGTCAGCTTTAATGGGAAATTGCTAGGCACTGACTCCTGAATTTTAATATGTGGTCAAGTCATCTACACCCATTCATTTCCTTCTAACCTTGATGGAAACTGTGGAGGCTGCTTGGCTGCATAGGTTGGTACTGGAAATCTGTTTGCATTCACAGGCTGAAAAGAAAAGAAAATATATTATGAAATTTTATTAGCAAACATATAAGTTACCTAACTGGCACTGTGAACACCAATAAGGAAACATCAGACATGAACTATAGACCTAACAGACACGCAAATAACATTCTGTTATACAGAGGCAAATGCTGTGGGACAATGATCTTGTAGCCAGTAAAGATTTGTCAGTTGTATTGCTTTAATAAAACACTGATTGGCCAGTAGCCAGGCAGGAAGTATAGGCRGGACTATGAGAACAGGAGAATTCTGGGAAGAGGAAAGATGCAGTCTGAAGTCGTCATCCAGACACAGAGGAAGATGAGAATGCCTCGCTGATGAAAGATACCAAGCCACGTGGCTAACACAGACAAGAATTATGGGTTAATGTAGGATGTAAGAGTTAATAATAAGCCTGAGCTAATAGGCCAACCAGTCTATGATTATTGTAGGCCTCTGTGTGTTTCTGTGGGACCGGGTGGAACAGAAACCTCTGTCAACAGGCAAATACTCATTGTTCTTCAGTGTACCGAGCATCTGCGTGAGAGCATTTGCTTGGCCCTAAAACAAGTCTGAAGAATCATATCGAGTGTCCCAACCACAATGGTACGGCTAAAATAAACATGAGGAATTTTAGAAAATTCTAAATTACATAGAGATTAAATATTATGTTTCTGAACAATCATTGGATCAAGAAATCAAAAGATACAAAAACACCTCTTGAGACAAAAATGTAAACACAAAATTTACAACACTTGTAAAAGCCATCTGAGAGACAGCTAAAGATAGTTCATAGCAAAGCAAACTTACAGCAATAAATACCTATATCAAAAGGAGGACATGTCATTTCAAAAGGAGAAAACTATCAAATAACAACCTAAATATTATGTTATAAAATGGAGAAAAATAAGAATAAACTAATCATGAAAGCTGTAAGAAGGAAATTATATAATGACAAAGGGAGGGGAAAGAAGAAAAATAAAGATGAGAGCAGACATAAGGAAACAGTCAGGAAATCTATAGAAATAAGGACTAAGGTTTTGAAAAGATAAACAAAATCAAAATACTATTATCTAGACGTGCCAGTCAACACTGACTTTCAGATGACTGATGGGATCTGGAATTACCTAAGAGACAAGCCTCTGGCATGCCTGTGAGGGATTATCTTAAGTAACTAGAGCTGGAAGACGGAGGGTGGCGCTTTTAAAGGGAGGAAGAGCTCACACTGCTCCCTTCTTCCGAACTAGGTAGGATGGAAAAGGCTGCCTTTGCTTTCCTAACACAAAGGACTGCACCTTCAAACCTAATTGAGCCCTCCTGTCCGCAAACTGCTTTGTTGGGGCATTTTATTAGGGAGAAAGGAAAAGTAACTAGTACACAGACGATCAGAAAGAGAAAGGATGACAAACTCAGGACCGCAAGAGGAGGCATTCCAACTCAGACTGCAGCAACACAGATGATCCGTAAGCTGTGGCTGCAACTGAGCAAACTAGAAAAATGAAGGCGTGTCTGGAAGCACAACCTGTCCTAGTGACTGTGAAGAAATAAAAACTCTACACGGATGATTCACAAGTAAGGAGATTTGGATAAGCAATAACACAAACAGTTGAATGCTCATACAAGTCAAGGCAACCTACAAAGGCAATGCAATCCCTGTCAAAGCTCCAGTGATGTAGAGTCAGTAAACACACACACCTGAAGCCAACTGTGTAGGTGATGTGTGCAGGTGTGCACGCCATAGTGCATATGTGGAAGGCAGAGGGCATCCTTGGGTACCTGTCCCTGCATTTCCCTTTTTGAGACAAAGTCTCTGTTGTTCGTGCTAGGTTCAGCAGACTAGATGGCCCAAGTACAACAACTGGGATGAAGACCAAGGTAAAGTACAGTGCAGCAGCCTTGAAAGTCCAAAGGAAGACAGAACCTATATTATGTATTGCTTATCAATAAAAGTCTACGCATTCCCAGCACTCTAATACACTGGCAGAAATGGTGATAAGGGCTCCTCTTGCCAAAATGATAAGGCCCACCCATGCGCTCAGCTCCAACCGTTTGGCAGCATATCCTAGGAAAGCCAAGTGCTGAAACCAGAAAGAACTGGCAGAAAGAAAAACACTGGACCCAGATTCACAATCCTCATTTTAAGGCAGAACATTCTGAATAACCCAATGCCTTTTCCTACGTCCTCTGAGCCAGGACTCTGCTGCCCCCTTAAGTTCCCAATTCTTAGTAAAGCTATCCATGTTTAAACCTATGGAACCACTTTTTGATCTTTCCGTGTGTCTTTGGGATTGAAGATCAAACCTACAGTCTTACACATGCTAGACAAGGGCACCAACACACATTCCTAGCTCCCTTTCGTGTCCTCAAATGTGAACACTTGAACACAGTAGGAAATAGTTGTACGAGACTCACAGCTTCTCTAGATGGGGCAAGTGGAGAAACATGCTGAGGAAGACCTGGCTGCCGAGAGACACCTGGGCCCCCTGGCTGCCGAGAGACTCCTGGGCCCCCTGGCTGTCGAGAGACACTTGGGCCCCCGGGCTGCCGAGACACACTTGCTTGGTTTCTACCATCTGATCTGAAAGACATGATTGATTACTTTGAGTTAATTCATGAGAAAACATTTGTACAGGACACATGATACATAGCTTCAATTTTCCTTAATGCAAAATAAACCTGCTGGTGATGGTGGCGGCGACAACAGAGGGAAACTGAGCCCTCCATGGTATTTAACAGTGTTCACACAAATCTTATCTTTGTGGGAAAGAAAGGATTCCAAACCCCATTTCAATTCAGAATTCAATAACCTGAAAACCTAAGAATCTATGAAATTCAATAAATTGGGTCAGTGTTCTCTAACTTTTCTCCTCAATTTTTTTTTAAATCAGAGAAAATCAGAAGCAAATTCTGAGGCTGCATCCACATTTGAAGCAGTCACGCTAAGACTCAGCTAAGACTCAGCAAGTTCGGTGGCTGAAACCACACCAGCTAAGCATCAGCCCCTCCTGAGGGGCCAGCAAGTCTGCCAGGCAGGGGTGCTTGGAGACTGCTCTCACTATGTCAGGTCAACTGCAGAAGTCTTCAGGGACTGGCCAATCAAAACCATGATGTCCAGCAAAGGGGCAAGGCAGAATACTCAACTCTGAAGCTCCTATCAGCACACGGCAGGAAAGTGTGACACAGTACGTGACAACCAGGACCCTAAAGTCAGCACGGACCTCTGGAGTCATTATCAGAGCCACACGAGAACCACATGCCTGCCTGCACTGGGCTTTCTGGGATTTCCTCATTTCCCGTGCCTAAGAGGTGGCTTAGCTGCCAGTCTTTCTTTATCCTTTCCTTTTCTTTGTGTGCATGTGTGCATGCTTGTGTGTGTAACAGAGATAGAGACTGTGTGTGTGTGTGTGTGTGTGTGTAATAAGGTCTTGGTAGGAAGTCAAGACCAGCCTTGAACTCACTCACAACCTTCCTGCCCAAGCACTTACAGCACAAGCCTAAGCCACCATGGCTGGTTCGCCACCAGCTTCACCCTGTGCTTATCACATCAAAGGAACAGCAAGATATCACAGAACCCTATTTCTAAAAGATTTCCAAGTTCTAGGATAGATCATTAATAATTACTTTAAATTACTTAATACACATTACAAAGAAAAGGCTGAGTACTCATACGCCTGTGATCTCTTCTTCCTGAAGAAGGTTCTCCGTAGTTCATTTCTCTTGATAAAGAGGAAAATGGCAACCGCAACCAGGGGGATGACTAAGAAGAAGAACACCAGGAGTCCATCCCTCAGTGCTGTGCTCCTTGCTAGAAAGAAAACAGTACACTGTCAGTCAGTTACACTGGACAGTAAGGCTCTCCACCCAGAAC
Source organism: Ellobius talpinus (assembly GCA_001685095.1). Classification (NCBI taxonomy): domain Eukaryota; kingdom Metazoa; phylum Chordata; class Mammalia; order Rodentia; family Cricetidae; genus Ellobius; species Ellobius talpinus. The sequence goes on along the minus strand of LOJH01015027.1, from coordinate 10,543 downwards.
AGAGCGTCACTGTGCATCACTGTGCATCACTGTGCGTGGTTCACACTGGCACCTGTCTTATTTAATCTCCTAGTGTGTCCTCGTGCACATATAAGAAGG
>LOJH01015026.1:33102-56822 GCA_001685095.1 Ellobius talpinus | reverse complement strand
GGGGGCGGAGCCAAGGGTGGGTGCTTTCCCGCTGCTATATAAAGCCCGGCCACCGCGTTAACTTCGGACTTGGGTTTATTTATTTGCGGAGCGCCTGGACGGCGGGGGTTGGAGGAGGCGGCGGCTGTGGCTGCTGCAGACGGTGGTTAAAAAAAGGAGGAGGAGGCGGCGGCGGCGAGGGATGGGAGCGCCCAGGCATCGGGGCGCAGGCCAGAGCTGCCGAGCTTTCCTGGGGCTGCGGGAGTACTGAGGAGAAAGGGGAACGTCCCGGGGGCCCACAGGCCACTCCAGAGGCGCGGGCTGGGGTCTTTTTGTTCGGCTGCGCTCAGCGCCCAGCAGCCAGAGCGGGCAACTCCAGTTACAACAACAACCCACCTTCCAGCAGCCCGGCGAGACTTAGGCAGCCGCGTCCGTCCTATTGTTTAGACACTTGCCTGGGGCTCCGGAGCGCCAGTCCCCTGCTCTCTGTCTCCGCCTTCTCCCCCNGCACCTTCCTCCCGGGAACCGCAGGCGCCGAAAGCCTCCCCGAGAGGGGAAGGGGCTAGAAGCTAAGCGCTGCCTGGACTGCCGTCGCCGAGTCAGGTGCAGCGTCCGTGGCTAAACGGCGTCTCCACGTTCGCGGCTGGACTCCTACCGTGACAGTGGGAGACCGGATCCAACGCCTGGGGAAACTTCCTGCACTTTGAGGTTGAGGACCCACTTGCAGGAGCTGCCTGAGGGGTGGCTGAGAGGCCGTGCACCTCGGGACGTCGCTGTTGTATCTTCTACCTGCGCCTTCAGGTGTGTGCGGCAGAGCTGCGGCGTATCCCGGAGACCGGAGTGGCTGACAAGAGCTCGGACACTCGGCTGCCAGTCGGCTGTCGACTGTGATCTAACTGGGTAGCAGATCCCATTCTCCCGCTTATCACTTAGTATACCCTTCAGGGCATACTAGCAGCACTGGCATCGCGAACACCTAGCCTTTGCTCTGCTTCTTCTGGCTTGCCTGGCTCCAAGTCTTGCCCCAGCCAGTTCCCACTCAATCTTCCTAGGAGCTCTTGCTTTCCTAACTAAACTTGGCTTCCTGGATTTTTTTTCTGCAGAGGTGCGGACTAGTGGATTTTTCTTCAGGGCTGCAGCGGTCCGAGTGCCCTTTTGTCTCTCTGTGTGACCTCAGGGGCAGGCCCTGGTGCAGAGCGTCGCCAAGGACGCCGGGAGGGAGGCGAGATTGCCCAGATCTCCTCCAGTGAAGTGCATGTGTGTGTGCAAGACATCCTTGGCTGTCGGGAGGCGGCTAAGACGGGTTGGGGCTGCTGCTGTGCCGCAGGAGTGGAGAGGCCCTGTGAGCTGAACCCCGCAGCGCCGCCCGGCGCCCCCAGGGCTGCGTGAACACCCGGTGCGCCCCCGCGTGCGCCATGCCCAGTCTTTCAGAGGGCTCTGCTCTGGACCTGCCAGGCTCTTGCACCTTTTAGCTTGGGGGAGCCCACTTTGATAAGGGCCACCATTACTATCGAAGTCCCCTCCTCAGCCTTGCACTCTGCCAACTGGAATCGGATTTTCTAGAGGGTCCTTGGGGTCAGAAGTCCTCGCTCGTCCTCAGGCAACCGACCCCTGCATCTTTGCGGTCGTTTCGAGTAGGAGCTCTTTTACCGCCAAGTTGAAGACGCACTCTGTCCTCACAGCTGCATGGGGTCCCCTCGTAGCCTAACCCGGGCCTGTTGATATTCAGGACCTGAAGTTGCCCACCGATCTTCTGCTTCGCTCAAAAGGCGTGGAGAGTCGGGGAAAGGCGTGTGCTTCTGTCAGTTCTACTGCTTTATATTACTGTTCCATATTATTGCCTGTGCCCAGCGCCAGGCATCGAGCCTCGGACACTGCCTAGTTCTCACTCAATAGAGAGCTAAAGAGAAGTCCCTCAAAGCAAGGAGCCTGTTGGGGAAGATGAGCAGCATTGGCTGGCAAACACTGTCCCTGTCGCTGGGGTTAGTGTTGTCGATTTTGAACAAGGTGGCGCCGCAGGCGTGCCCAGCCCAGTGCTCCTGTTCAGGCAGCACGGTGGACTGTCATGGGCTGGCACTACGCAGCGTGCCCAGGAATATCCCCCGCAACACCGAGAGACTGTGAGTATGGGCGCTTCGCCCTCCCCATTCTCTCTTCCTTCCCATCGAGGTAGAATATCCCCAAGCATTCAGCATGGAAAGTCTGCATGTGGTAGAAACCGGTTCCTGAGGCAGCACTCAGAGGCTCTCCAGCACGCACATCCCCGGGGGGGTGGGCCCCCTGAAAAGGTAAAAGACTGGCGGGCACTAAACTGGGAGGAGCCTTTGCCAAGGAGGGGCGGATCACTGGCAGTTGCGTGTCCTTTTCCTACCCCCCCCCGCCCCGCCACTAGAAACTGCTTCTGGACTGTGGACCAGTTCTTTCTGGCTTGGGGAGAAAGGCGCCTGGGGACTAGAATTCAAGGATGCCCGGGGCAAGGGAGGTTTGACTGTTTCCCAGACTCTGCAAAACGAGTCACCTTGCGGTGTTGCAAACACGGGTTATTTCAGGACCTTGTTGCTTCAGACTGTGGCAAAGGGAGGCGGCAGGCTGTTCAAAGAAGAGAAGCTTTCTCTCCCAGGCTTTGTGTACCCTTCTAAATGCCGGGGAGGGGGTGTGGAATCTTGGGGGTGCCCTGGGGATCTTCATAATCTATGAAGGATGAGTGCAAGAGTAGGCTCAGTAACAACACTCATCATCTCCCGGCCACGACTTTCTAAAAGCCCCTCTCATTTACAGGGAGGAGGCGGCAACAGTAGCTAAGCGAACACACGTAGTAGGAGACTTTCGGGATGTCTGTGTCCCAAGGCTTAAGTAAAGTTAGCCATAGTTCTCTGTCTGGAACTTACTGGGACGGCTCCAACCGCTTTGGTGACCCTGTGGCCCTGGGCTGCTCCCTCCAGCCCTTCCCGCTGCGGCTGTGTGCCCTTGGGCACCTTGCTGGCAGTCTGTGAGCTCCTTCACATGGTGGCAGCTGCTCTGTCTGCCCCTCTTCGCGCTCTGCCGCCCGCAGACATCCCCGCCTCCCTGTCTGCGCGAGTCTTTAATGAAGAAATAAACGCAGATCCGGGGATGACGGCCCACGCGCTCCTGGTGGGGCACTTCCCGAGTTAGGGAAGCGAAGCGCAGAGGCTGCTCTCTTTGTGAAGCGGAGACCTCCGCTATGAGCCTGCCCCAGCCTCCAGGATGCACCGGACTCTCCCGGTTGCACTTGGGTCAGGCAGGCGCCCATGACTTGGGCTGGTGTGAACTGGACTGGTGTGGCGTGGGTGATTGCGGAGAGACTCCGGTTCTTTGCTAAGACTGCTTTTAGCTGTCTGGAAAAGAAGACCCTAGTACAGCTCTTCTGCACTCAAAGTCATCAGGGCTAACAGTTGCCTTCCTCTGGATTCAATCCGCACCCCAACTCTCAGTTTGAGGGCCCAAATCCAGGATTTTCTTTTTTCGAAAAGGTTTGCCAAGTCCCAGCTCCACCGGGGCTCTCCCCTGATTATGTTTCTAAGCCCCCAGTGCTCAGTTAGTTGGGCTTTACCGGGGGTGTCTCATCAAAATGTAATGCTGGGGTCCTAAAAGCAGGAGATAACAAATAGCCCTTGAAGTACTCCCACAACTTTAGAGACAATTGGTTGGGGGAGAAAGGGTGGAAAACGATGAGAAATTCTATTTTAGACCTCGTCATTCCACGCCCTTCAGAACACTGTAAACACTAACTTGTCAAAGCCCTGGGTTTCCAGAAAAGGCATTGGAGTACCTAGTGGTTGAAAAAAAAATCCTTATGAGAGATTTGTGGAGTTTTCAGGAAACCACACACTCGGTGCTTTTTTATAAAATTCTACCGTTAGCAAAGTAAACACTAAATACAGATTTCAGCAGGAAGTTTGGAAGTTGATAGTAAGAGAACTTCCAGGAAGGAACCCAGGGAAACCTCACAAAGGCTAGTTACATTGTGAATGAATGAAGCCATGCAAATTTAGTTGTTGACCAGAAAAGAAGGAGGTGACTGAAGAAAAAGTGGCTCAGAAATGGAACAAACGTGTCAAGGCCAAATCCTACTTCCATTATTGTTCCCACTAGTGGTTTAAACCGCAGTCACTGCGTTGGGAGTGGGGGGGGGCAGGAGCTGCAATAAAGAGTTCTGCTAACCCAGGGAACCTAGAAGTGGGGGTGTGTGAAGGTCTTTGAGGTGCTGTGCTCTCCCTGACCCTGGCACACACTTTTCTTTGCCTCTGGAAATTTGGCCACAATGCTCCCTCAAAGTGTTCTAATTTAAAAAATTTCTTCTCGAATAGTATGAGGGAAATTTTTTTTCGTTAAAGTTCATGAAAGAAAATTCTTGGGGGCTGTGCTAAAAATAAAAGCGACATTGCAGAATACCTCAGTAAATAAATACCCACATTCTTTAGGAAACCCAAATCGAAAGCACTCTCACACACAGGCCACAAACACACAACAAAAGCCAGGGTTAGTGGTGACATCACCACTTCGTTTTCTTGTCATATGTCAGCAAGAATTTTGTAAACATGAGACATTTATAAACTACTATTTCAAAGGCTTGTTCGCTTCGCTCCCCAGATTACTTTTAAGCCACACTAATTGAATTAAGGTTTTTTGGGTTTTTTTCCCCTTAAGCTCCAACATGCTTTGAGTTTTACTTTGACCAAATATGATAGAAATAAAAAAGGAACTTTAATATTTTTTTTGGTTGTCTCTTAGGGATCTGAATGGAAATAACATCACAAGGATTACGAAGACAGATTTTGCTGGTCTCAGGCACCTCAGAGTTCTGTAAGTTTCTCCTTCCTCTGAGTCTTAAGTTTTGTTTTTAAGATAGGATACATAGTTATAATCACTAAATGTTCATAGATTTTAAAACTTTTCTGAAGACAGGAGTAGTTAAAAAAATCTTAAGGTCTTGTATTTCTTTTTGTTTTCCATTGTATAACTTTTGGTGCAATTGTGCCTTTAAGAGTGGCTATATGATGGGGTAGTAGGGTAGAAAGGACCTCAGATCTGTACTCTAAGGGCATTACATAGAAATGAAGAATCATTCTTTTCACAATATAAGTAAATAACAGAAGAAGTCCTATACTTGGAGGACTTACAATTAACTTGGGAAGGCTCAGCAGATTGCTCTTTCATCTTACTGAAGTAAGAGCGTCCAGATTTCTTTGCTTCAGAGAAAAAGTAGAGAAACGCGTTTACACTAAAATCATGCAATCATCTTTTCATCGGATTTTGAGGGACATTTATGTATCAAATATACTGGTCTCACTTTGGGTTACATTCCCTATTTTGTAGTTTTGAAACTGACATAAAATATTGCAATATGATTAATACACTAATTAGTGGTTTAAATTAGCTGTGAGTTAAACATTAGCTGAGAGTCAGTATTTGTAAATTTATGTTGCCCCACAGGTTTGTAGACATTTACACCCAGTGGCCATGTATTTTTGACTACCATGGGTCCAGAATTAAGTTTTAAGGAATTACTTTGGTCCTTATGGCATTTTCCAATCCGTGATGTGCATGCCCAGGTCAGAATTAAACTCAGAATGTGCTGAGCTACTGAATTCCTTAGGTAGGAACACTAGTGAAATCAGTGTAAGAAACAAGCTTTTAAAGGATAGTTTCTATTGTCAACTTATTTTTGAGTTTAAGGTTTAGATTTTACTTTTCATTAGTAACTTCTCTGAGAAACTTCTTTGGTAATTAAAAAAAAATACCCTCTGGTATGGAAGCTACTTCTCCCTCTGAGTTCTCTCACCTGCTTTATTACTAAGTTTGCTGGTGACTCAGAATTCAAGCAAAATACAATGGACACATGAGAGAGAGATTGCAGGTTTTGACTGCTGAGTTGAAGCTCCTCAGATGGCAATATTAAGAAGCCAGTTCTGTTTTGCATTTCAGTCAGCTCATGGAGAACAAGATCAGCACCATTGAGAGGGGAGCTTTCCAGGATCTGAAGGAGCTGGAGAGACTGTAAGTATTCTCAGTCCCAAACCCATGACAACATGTCTGCATGTTTAAAACCACTTGGATTTCAAAGGCTGTGTCTTCAGTTTCATGGCCTAGCTTTTAAAGTTTAAGAGGAAAGGGCACAAAAACCAAGTCCCTAGGTAAAGAACATGAACTTGTATTAAAGCATAAACCTTCAGGGCTTTTCTGAGACACTTAATTCCTCCATAGTCATTATTTTGGCACTAAAATAGATACATGTGTTCCTATCTGTTATCTGTGGCTTATGCAGAAAGGACCATTGGAAATTTTATTTTCATTAATGGTACTTTATGGAAAGAGAGGCTTGGCTAAGAATCTTGTAAACATCCATGTTGTTGCTGTTTGTAACATTGTTGATACTTTAGGACATTTAAAAAACGTTGCTGCTATCAATGATTTATATTTTTTGGTATTTACTACTTACTGTGAACACTGATAATAACCACTACTCCCAATTCTAGTTAATTGTTTTATAATATCTTCTAAAATATAACAGCTGGTAAAAATAAGTCACACATTATTAAGGTAGGGATGGGTGGCCATTCACCACTGACATTTTTTCCATGAAATTTAAGTGTAGATTTTGCACTTTCAAAACCGTTGTTTTAGACATAAACATCTCATAAGTATATGTATTTCAAGACTATTATTGTCAATAATATATATTATTCAATTATACAAATGTATAATAGACAAATTTATATCTAAAATAAGAAAAATTATGGACTTTGAGCTATGAAATATGATTTAAAGATTTCATATGTCATGATTATTCTAGTTCAGTAGGTTTTCATTTTTAAGACAGATAAAATCTGTATTAAAAGCACTAGTAATTATTTTAATAAGTTTCCATGCCTATCCTAATAGTTATTTTAGGAAAAATAAATTTGATACTTGTATCTAAAATTTTAAATTTTGGCATAGAGTGTGTTCAGATTCACTGTGTCCAAGACCAAGGTTACGTCTGTCCTTGTTTAGAACTGGGAAATTGCCTTGTAATTTTGTAATACATTTGTGAATATGTAGGACTATGTTTGTATTGCCTCAAGCAGAGTGTGTTCATGTCTACTTTATTTTAGCTTAAAAGTCTGTCCATTTCAGTTTAACTGTGGATTAATATGTATTAGCCACACTAAGGTACTTTCTGAGGAAGTGAGAACAGATAAATATTTTTTTGAATGTATACCCAGGTTCTTCTGTTCATATACCATGTTAAATATGTAAAATACTCTGAAAGTATTCTTTATCGGCTTCATAGATATTTGTCCATAGCTGATATACCTACCTAGTGAAAAACTCTCAAAGACATTTTAGACCACATTTTTAAAATGCATTGATAAAATGTAATGAATAGGTAATTAAATGTTCATCGAAACGCTAGTCTTTGGTCAAGAGTGTCTTCTAGTGATCCTGACAGCTTGGTTCTGAAGCTCTGTTTCAATCACAGGATCATCTATGACGTTTTCTGCTGCTCACATTCACTTGTATTGTAATTTTAAATCTTTAGGAACATAACAATGCACACTTTTTCATATTTTTAAAGCCACTTCAGAATGTCATTTGAACTTTCATTTTAAATAAATTAGCTCATCCTAAAAAAATCCTACAGATGCCATAAAATCTGAAATTTGATTAGAGCTCTAAGAGGATACTAGTTTTTGACTTTTACTTCCCCTGAGAATGTCACTTCATCTCAGAAAAATTTTCTATTCTAGAAAGACTAAGTCAGATGTTGCAGAGTGGGAGGAGGGTTTGTAATTTTGAATGAAACTAATATATATGCAAGACTTCTTTAAATCACCCCAGCTGTTGGCTGAGAGCAAATATTTCATATTTGTGAGGAAAAGCTGAGAAAATTCCATTTGTTTACAACTGCCACGTCCATCAGATGGAAGCGCATTGTTATCTGACAGCCAATTCATCTCCTTGGGACTCTGGAATTCTAAGCCATTTCTTAGGAACATTGTGGATACACTTTTCAAATATTTATTTTTAAATATATTAAATGTCAAGACAGTTTTACTAAGACATGCACTCAACATTGTTGTGAAGACTACTTTAAATTTTGTTCAGTTTATTTTTTTAAGGAACAAAAGTACAAAACCCAACCTTAATTTTTGAGTTCCACATTCAGATTGTTATGGTTCTAGCATCTACCCTTATTTTATTAATGTGGCACAAATTGCTTGTTTTCTTATAAAATTTCAGTGGGCAATGTAAGAAACAGAAAATAATTAATGGATTAATGTTGAACTATGGATTGTATAATCTACGTGATTATTCATAAGTTAGATACAAAATTTCCAATTGAACTCCAAATTGCTAATGCATTAGAATTAATTTATGTTGTAACAGTCACTCAGCTAGTAAAGCATGACTTCAGTTTTTTTTCTTTGTGTGTAAACAAAAACAGTATTGAAAAACATCCACTCTATTGACATACAGTTTATGGTTCTGAGTTGTTTTCATTTTGAAATGATAACAATAATAGCATTTGTCAACATGAAGAAATAACTTCAGAGATACTCATAATGTTGGTGAAGTTACAACTTAATAAAGAGAAAGACAGATCTCAAAATAGTAAATAATATCTGCACCTTTTTGTGAAATTGGTTTTCAATTTGTAAAATCAAGGTCATTTTAACTTAAAGTTGCCGTATGTGTAAATCAAAGCACTTTTAGAACAAAAGAAAGGTATTTTTTACTTAATGAAATAGATGTGATTTAAAATGCCCGTCAAAATGTTAAGATGTCCTTCTTTTCTCCTTCCTCCCTCCTTTTTCCTTACTCCTGCCCTCCTCCTTCCTTTACATTTTTCCTTTCTTCGCAAAACTTTTCTGTTTCCTTGTTCTCTCCTTCTTCCTTTTGCTATTGTGGAGAATACAGCATCAGATGACAGCGATTTCATCAGCGTATGGTTATGGGCCACTGTGAATGGGATAGGTTTTAATGGAGCTTGTGCCCCATGAGCATATGACACTTCCTGTTGGCACAGTTGCTTCCATACACCCAGGCCTGACATGCACATTTGTTTTATCAGTAGTATTATTTATCTGGAGTTGGGAGATCATGGAGAATACTCACCATGCACACTACAATACAATAGCTTCCTGTTGTTTGATAAGAAAGTTATAGAGGAATGTAATGAAGTGATTTTATCAGCTGATTCAATCTAATCAATTAAGAATAACCAAAGTACATACTTGTAAGTTACAGCATAAAGTTAGAATACTTGAAGTATGTTTTTTCTTATACTTCACAGAAGGCTGGATAGCTCTGCAGTTCTCTCTTTAAAGTTATTAATTCAATGTATATAATATGTTCGTCTTCCTTCCTTCTCTTTCTCTCTCCCTCCTTCCCTCCCTCCCTCCCTCCCTCCCTCCTTCCCTATGTCTCTTTCTCTCTCCCCCTCCCTCTTTCACTAGCCCCCCCTTTCTTTCCTTTTCCAACACAGAAATTCCAGAGGCTGCTGAAACCCGTGCTGCTCACTGGCTCTCTATTCACAGCTATGGTCATGCTATATTCATTTTGTTCTGCTCTTTTGCTTTTTATGGCTGTCTGTTGGGTCTTCAGCGTTCTACTGGTAAAATCAATTCCTCTCATTTTGAAAATTCCCTCAAACCTAGAGTGGCATATTTGATACACCAACATTGCCAAAAGGAAATACATGTTTGTCTAACTTATGTTCCTGGAGCAGCAGCATCCAGGAATACAAAAACATGGCTTTGTATGGACAATACAAATACCACATACTCATTACAGTAATTAAAGGAATAGGAAAGCACCGTGGATGGGTAGATAGTTTCCGAGTGCTGGCTATATAATGCTGTTTTAGACTTTGCTGATGGGGGCAGGACAGAGAGACAGAATAACAGAGGGGAATGGGGCTGAATGAATTATCTAGCCACTACAAGATTTAGGCACCCTTTAATATCCTCTGCTGAATCAACGGTGAAAAATAGTCAGTTGTGTTCAACTCAACTCCATTCTAAATTCAGAAACATTAGACAAGAGAGACTCCCACAGAGCCTGAATTTCATTTCTCCTGTGCAATCTTGATTACAGGACTTACTCTTTAAAAACTTATTCCTCTTCAAATTAGTTAATAAGATCCCTCTCTTGCATCAATACTGCAACTGTCTGTCTTTCAGACAAAACTTCATTCAACTAGTCTGTTTTTATTCTCTTCATATTTAAAGGTCACTTTTAGTCCTAGTGGCTTTGCCACTGGATAGTTTGCTTGAAAAAATGTAATTCTACAATATTGCGATGCAGCCATGTGAGGATTCCCGGGAAATAAGTATGATAATTTAGATTTTTGAAAATTTCACCAAATTTATAATCATAGAACTCATCACTTTTTAACATTGACATTTAGATCCCTTTAGGATAAAGGCTCTCTTTGAACAAACATTATATTTCATGAACCAATACTTAAAAGATATGTTTTCCTGTAAGATGGTACTGAATTCTTCCTTTTGACATGAACATATCATTCGTAAACAAGTCTCAATATGAGGCTGGGAGCTGTGGCACACACAGAGGTCGGGTTGTAGGTTGTAACACATGAGTTCAAGTGGAGAAAATGTTGTAGAACAGGTCTGAAGGATAGCACTGTTTACCCTCTGTTTGTCCAGGCTGTAGAGGACCCCTCTTCCCACTAATCCTGGAAGCTTATATGCAACTGAACACATACATGCTTCTTATTGTAAAGAACATCTCGCAACGCTAATCTCCGTGGCAAAGAATCCAAGTTCATCTCAGGGGAATCTTCTCTGGCATCTTACACATTGGTTTAGAATCCTTGTTGTTAACTTTGTAGACTTTTTTTCTTAAAAAATATCTATCAGAGTATGCATACTACATAAAGTAAAACTGTGCTAAGCTATTGATAGCTGTTAAATGCCTCAATTCTGATGCATATCTAACCAGCATATGGACTTTTAAAAATTCTGTTACTGACTGGTTTTAGGAAGCTTTCATGAGAGCGTGCTCCTGCAAGTATAGTGGAACATTCACTGCAGTGTGTTTTTATGGGCGCTGAAGTCAAAGGGTTTTGAGAAGACCCCTTTGCCTCTGCCGACTATTTTATAAATTCCAAGGCAGCAGAGGGTGTTTATTTTTCCCACATCTGTTTTGCGCTCATCCTTTGTGACATTGTTTGCTGGATGCTGTTTCCTTTATGCTTCCCCTGAAATAAGGGGTTGAGTTTGCACTGTTTCAATGTATTTGTGGAAACAGCGAATGTCAAATATTTTACATTTAGTTCTGCCTTTCAATGCTTTTGGATACCTTTCCGCTTGAATTATGCCTTCCAGAGTGCATTTCACAAGCTTGCATAGAAGGGGAGTTTTTGTTTGTTTGTTTGTTTGTTTGTTTTTATGGACTTTACACGTATTGTCCTGTTTTCAAAACAAGTTACATCTGCTGAACTGCAGGGTACATTAGTAATAATGAAATCTTGGGACAAGAAGGCTGACTTCAAGTTGTGGGTGCTAAGTATCATTTTTAAGACTCCTTCTATACAAGCTGTTGCCCGTCCTCTTTATAGCATCCATCCTCCCTGGGAATCAGGAAGATTGCTTTAGTGCAAAAGCAATGCCACATTCTGTTAGACTGTGGTGATAATGGTATTCATGTGGACTATCTAACAATTCCTGCTCTGTGACGCCTTGTAATATCACCTGCTAGCTCACCAATGCAAAGCACTCATTTATTGTATTGTGCTTGTAGGGATAGTTTCCAATAGAGATAGTTATGAAGATCCATCTCACACTAACAGTGCAGGAATCAGTGAGATAATGTACACAGTTTCTCAGAACGCATGGCACACTACTTAAAAAACTGCAGTTACAGGTTTTAACACAACTTCTTTTTGAATTTTGAATTTTTGAAGTTAAATGTAAAGGTATTTTATATCTGAAAGTATGAATATACTATGTTTATCCATCTGTATTTGTTACTTTCACTTTGAGTTTCTTCATGGGATCAGATGATATGAAGAAAATGAATATTTTTCTCAGGATTTTTAAAGAGTATTTTATATTCTTTCTTAATATGCAGAGTAACATTAAGTGAAAGAAGTCAGCAGGAAACAGCATTTTTATTAACAAGGGTTGGCTCCGTAACATGGGGCACAGAGGATGAGATGATCATTGCTAGTGCTGCTGGAAAGAAAAATAAAGAAAAAGCCTTCAGCCATGTAAAGCAAGCTAGATGATACAACTGCCCAAAACTGTAAACTTTGGTATTATGTAAGATAAAATCATTCACTTTACAAATGTCAAGAAACAATACTTTAAATGGGCAAGTAGAAATTTCATCTGAAGAGTCAAAAAGGAGAGTTATTAGCCTTAGGATTGATCATTTATGTATGAAGAGTAGGAGAGCAATGGAACTTTTTAGGGCAATCTTTACTGAATAAGGCATGATGCTGAAGTATATTTGCATTGATTTGTGGATATGAAGCACATAAGTTTTTTCATTGGCTTTGGTAAACTCTTTTGAGTTTGCATTTTGAATTAGATGGAACGTTATTTTGCAGTAATGTATTCATTGAACTAATATGAAAGTTAAGAAAATAAGATACAATAGTGTCCATGAAAAGATAAATCACCAGAGCAAATGGAAGATAATAACTTAAGAAAAAGCATCTGATCCAGGTAGTCAGAGGCCTGCAGTGTTTTGATAGCTCTGTGATCATTTATCCATCTAAAAGTCATACTCAAAAACAGCAGGTGGCATAGATCTAGGATCTTTAATTATCTTGGGTTTTAGAAAAGCTATCTCAGAGAAACACACCACACATATCTTCCTGAAAGCATGAGTCACCATCCAGAGAATCCTCCAAAGGTTGTCAGATCTTGTGGGCAGACTGTGTCCCAGGGTGATGACACAGTACTGATGTAACTGTGCTCTGTCATCTGTCCTTGGGCATGACTGCGTCTTTTTACAGAGTACCTTGTGTGGTCTCTCATCAATAATCCTATACACCACCCCTTCACTGTTGTCCTGCCCTGGGACCATCACTTTAAATGTCAGCTCATTTGCATTCGAGTTCACATCGTGACACTCCTCTCCTTAAGTCACTATGATGTCTTTGTGGTATTAGAAACAGGATTGCTCTTTCTCCAGCTCTGTTTTGTGATTGTTTTGTATCTTAATAGTCTCTAAAGTAACTGTAGATTTAAAAATATGCCCTTTAGGGATTTAGTTTCTGATATTCACAAGAATCTTTACTTTTAAATAGTTCATTGAATTTGAAGGACTCTGGTGACTTTTTATTGAAAAAGTTTCCATCCATTTAAACTTATGTATACATGTCCATGTTCATGATGGAAGAGAACCAGAGCCAAATATATCCCTCTTCCTTTAGTACACCTGCTATTTTTGTGATATTACCATGCCTCATGTTCAAAACGAAATGCATCACGATTAGTTTAGACACATTCACTGTCATGAAGAAATAATTAAATTCAGAAAAAATACTTAATATTTTTATTAGCATATGTGTGTACATGTGTGCGCTCACATGTGTGCCGGACTACACAAGGAGATCTGCTTGCTAAGGTGTGTATGTGGAAGCCACAGAAGAACTTTGTGGTGTTGTTTCTTTCCTTCCACATTTTTTTCTAAAATGATTTATTTATGTTTATTTTATGTGGGTTGGTGTTTGGGCTGCATGTATGTCCATGTGAGGGTGTTGGAACCCCTAGACCTGGAGTTACAGACAGTTGTGAGCTACCATGTGTTTTGAGAATTGAATCTGGGTCTTTTGAAAGACCAGTGCTCATAACCACTGGGCCATCTCTACAGTCCATCTTTCTGCTTTCAAACTTGTTCCAGGAATCAAACTCACATTGTCAGGCTTATAATTTTGGGTGGCAACTGCCCACAGATAATGTCTTTTAAATATTAAATTGAGTGTCATATTTTCATTTGATTAGCTCAAAGGTGTTTCAGAAATGGGCCAGATAGCACTGGTTTTCTAAAGGAAACTTTTAGCATTACATTATTTTGAAACATTGGTGAGGAACAAACAGCCATGGTGATGTCGGATGTGTGGTATCACACCACCGGAAGCCACTTGCTAGTTCTGCTTGTGAGCTGTAGATTTCTTACCAAAGCATGTGGAGTGTTACTCATTGTGAGAACGTTGGAACAAGAATGAAGTGATCCACATAGTCTAAAATGCACCAGATAGGGTTTGTGGTGTCAGTTAAGAAACGCTGGGAGTGTGAAAATGGTTACAACCATAAAGAGAAAGACACTACCAGTACCAGGACTTCAGTATCTACTTTCTCATAATCTATGACGTTTTGCTAATGTATTACCAAATGTATTAAGAAGTTTAGAAAAAGCTGTCAGTCACTTATGCACTGGAGTTTATTTACGTGCACTAAACTCCTTTTGCTCTTAGCTGATGCTCACAAAGTGTGGTGGGTGAAGAAGGAAGGGCATATTGAGGGTACGTGCAAGCATGTTGGATGACAGGGATTCAGATGGCTGGATGGAGTGGCTGGTGGCTCAGGAAGCATGCCAAAGCAAAGTGGTCCTAATGTCAAGTGAATATACTGGGTCTTCACTGAACTGTATCAAAAGGAAAAGAGAGCAGTCAGTCCTCATTCAACATAATACGAACCTATCACATGCCAGGGAAGATTGGGGAGTGCTGAATGAGAGCAGGAGATTGCTTTGCATTTTTTAATGCAGCTCTAACCTAGTAAGTGCTAGAGGAAGAAGGAGAACAAAGAGCGGGTCTTCACATTTGAGGAGCTCGCAGCCCAGTGGGAAAGAGACTAGCACATGAGTCAATATTACACAGTGCAAAGGGGTCTTATCAAACACTCTGGGGACACAGCCAAGGGAGGCATGGAGTTTACAGAGGATAGCTGGGGTTTCACAGAGGATGTTAGAAAACACTGTTTAGTGGGAAGGGCAAGCTCTCTATGGAAAGCTGCCTTGAAGTAGCATGCCTATTTGGGCTGAAGAAT
Source organism: Ellobius talpinus (assembly GCA_001685095.1). NCBI lineage: Eukaryota > Metazoa > Chordata > Mammalia > Rodentia > Cricetidae > Ellobius > Ellobius talpinus. The sequence goes on along the minus strand of LOJH01015026.1, from coordinate 41,814 downwards.
CAGCTGAGGCCTGTTAAGCCAGTGCTTGGAATATGATTAAGAAACCACTCCATGTCTGTCATTTTAGAAATTGGGATAGGCATTCTCTGCACACATCTCCCAAAGAACTCCTGGAAAAATTGTTGTCACTCTTACCAAATGTGGATGAATTTTAGGTGCTCGTGGATGAATTTTTTTGTTTTTGTTTTTCTCTCTTTCTTAGATGCTATAATCACAAAGTAACAATGAAGCTATTTTGCTTAAAGCGGAAAAATGATGGATAGTGAAAGTAGTATCCCCTCAGCATCATGCCCAAGAAAACAAATAGAATAAAATGTTTTTGTTTCACTTAATTATGTGGTTCATTCATAAAAATCGGTGCACTGATGGTGGTAAATCCACCCTTTCACCACTAATTCTCCTCTTTGCCCTCCATGGACCTTGGAGTATATTGTTATTGGTACACATTTTATGACGTGCTGAGCATGGCTCTGTAGATGAGCAGCTTCTGAGCATGTTCAGAGATCACAGCACTGGCCACCCTCATTCTTCTGCTCACTTATCCTGCAACTCCCTTAAATGCAGACCCTGCTGTTAGGCTGCCATTTTCAGGCAAAAGAAAATATATAAAGCTTCTTTTTGGAATCTTCGAATTGCAAATGGAGAGTTTCTTAATGCAGGTCTTCTTGCTTTAGGGTGACTTCAACAAAAGAATCCCTTATTATCTGGTTAGGGTTAGGGTTATATGTACTTTCTTAGAAAATACAATCACTGGTCTCATTGCTGCCTGGTGGAGATTAAGTAAGCAGCCTGTTAATTACACCTAATAAACCTTTTAAAAAAGTCAGGACATCTTTAGCATCTGTCCTAAAGACTAATTTCCGCATTTCTCAGGGTGCCATTGGTCTTGGAGGTCAACCACCTTGTATGTCATTTGTATAGATAGCTTCCGCTAGCTACCCATCAGCATATTTAGATTTGGGAGAAGCAGAGCAGTAGGCAGTTGCTATTCACTCGATTAAAGTATTTACATACAATTGGTAGGGTTGGATTGTTTGTATATCAATTATAGCTTTTGCTTACTTTACTTCCTCTAGTAGGTGTGCACACTCCCATGGAGCTTAACAATAAATTGGGTCTTGATAGAGTTGTAATTAGATTCCTATTAGAGGCATCTGAAACATCTAAAACAATCTTGCAATTAGATTCCCACTCAAAGCATCTAAAACACCCCCCCAAAATAAAAGCAAAGCAATCGTTTAGTGCACTCACACAGAAAGTAAATCAGCTTTGAAATGTTACTTATTTACACAGAAAGTAAATCAACTCAGTGATCAGTTAAGAGCTGTGGATTGAGGTTTAGAGCTTTTTTTTTCTTTAAAGATTTATTATATATACAGTATTCTGCAGAAGAAGGCTCCAGATCTCATTACAGATGGTTGTGAGCCACAATGTGGTTGCTCGGAATTGAACTCAGGACCTCTGGAATGAACAGTCAGTGCTCTTAACCTGAGTCATCTCTCCAGTCCCTAGCTTTGCATCAGTGGTGCAATCATTTGGTGCACTCACACAGAAAGTAAAACAGCTTTTTTTTTAATTCTGACTTCACCTATGAGGAGAAAGTCTTATAGACATTGTCTCATGCTCTACCCCCAGTTAATTAAAAGTAATAAAATTGAAATTTCTGTCTACTGTACCTTGTCTGAAAATCTTGACCTTCTGAGAATTTCTGAATTCTTTTAACATAGTTTACTGTATTAACATGCATATCCTCTATTGAAATTGTGTCCGGGTTAGGAAGCCCCACTTAGTCATGTGTGCCTGATGTTGCAGGGAGGGTGAGTTGAGAATTTTGGTCCCAGTAACCATCTGACTAAGCACATAGGAAACTGTGTTAAAGTGCCATGTGACAAAAGGTGTAGCCAACTTTTAGTGTGCCATGCTTGGATTCTCTGGAATGTCATTCCGTTGTTTCTAAAAATGCAGGATGAGGCACAGCGCTACCAAAGCACAGCCTCGTCGTTACGTATTTTCTGTGTAACATAAGCTCTGTTTTTCTTTGTTTTCTCCAAAGGCGTTTAAACAGAAATAACCTTCAGTTGTTTCCTGAGCTGCTATTTCTTGGGACTGCGAAGCTCTACCGGCTGTAAGTAGACACAAGTGTTCCCCGTTGCTTTTGGTTGACCTTGTGTTTTATTAATAGATTTGTGGGTGTTTTCTTGCGCTTTCCTGGAATCCATGTGTTAATAGATTCCTAGATGGAAAGTTTGCCCTTTTGCTTTTTGAAGGAAATGGAAGATCTTTGGTGGTTCCAGTGGCTTTGTTTATGTAGCATTTTGTGGCTTAATTGTTTGTTATTGCAGTTTTTGGTTTTGATTATGTGGTGATAGAGGGGTTTGCCTTGTGCTCAATAGAAACCGAATTTTTAAGAGGAATATTACTACTGGCCTTTCATTTAGACAGTGTTTCCTGTAAAGTTGGGTTCTTTTTGTTAGCTTTTTTTTTTTTGGTATTGTTTTGGTACTCAAGGAGCCGCGTTTATTAGTTCGTGCATATTATCTATCCTAAGGCATTTAAAGATGTAAATTCTCTCATAAGAGTTTCTTTAGCCAGAATTATGAATTCTGCAATGTGAACTGCTGGAAGGCAAGGCTTTCATATCAGATTATCTCAGTAGGCTGTTGGGGAAGTTTTTAAAAAAGCACATTGTGAGTAGTAGGTGGGATCAGTTTTTCCTCCCAGGAATGCTTGATCACCGACCTAATGTGTAATAGTGAAAACAGGTTTCCGAAAGCTTTGAAAATTAGACTGTTCAGCTGTGTGCATGGTTTCGCACCGATGGCAGTTATGCTACAAATGTTGGAAAAGCTAAATACCAATGACTCTCGATGTTCATGTGTGCTGTGAAATTACGGCTGGGATATATAGAGTAAGTTGTCTGCACTGGCCCCACCTGGATGTTGGGGACGTCCCACATGGAAGTGTTTGTAGAGAAAGTCAACACATTGCTGTTTTCCGAATTCGATTTTGTAGCCAAAGCTTTGTAGCCTACAGGTTCAATATTGTTGTTATCAATTCCAGCAGTGCATGTGTGTGTGTGGGGGCTCTCATACTCTTCCCCACTGAAAACAGGATGTCTGTGAGGTCAGTTTTCCTGATACCTCATTTCACAATACAAAAAGATATTTCCCAGCTGATCCCCACCCCCCGCCAAACACACACACCTTCTCTTTCCTGACATCACTTCCCTTAGGAGAATCAAAACCACAGTCTGTATTTCTCCTGTTTGTGAGCTCTGCTGTTTAACTGGCACTATTTCAGTGGAGTTTTAAAAATCAAAGAAACTTCTCTTAACAAATGATCTCGAAGGGCTACTTATTCCAAGAAGTAGGATGTAGCCTTCCATAAAATTATACATACATACAAACATATATATCAATTGAACCATATTTAAATAGTTGCAGTTAGTGGCATAATGCCCAGGTTTATTTTCAAATAGTATCATTCTTTATGTTTTAATTGTTGTGGATAATAAGGAAACTTGTAAGGATTTTGAAACTTACATCCAGTGACCCAGCAGGACTGTGACTTTGTCAGCAGTGTGCATACAAAAACAGCACACAATGTCTTTGGAGTGCACTTTTGGTTTTTTTTTTTCTTCCCTTATATACTGCAGAAATGAACTTAAATGGAATGGCTGTAGTCTTTTACCAGTTGGACTATGAAAAACATAAGAAGTAGTCTCACATTTTCTCTGAGAAACAGGTGTGTTTCATGTCTTCTTGAGAAGTGCTGGGAGTGATTTCCCAAGGAGCTGTTTCATGATTTAATGCACTGTAGAAGTCCCCAGCAGCAAATTATACCATTTGGCAGTTAGACCTCTTTGACAATATCACATAGTGGAACAAAGAAATTTCTCCTTAAATTTTAAGATTTTATACTTTTCTGAAACTTCATTATGAAACTTCATTATGAAAGCTCCGAGAAGTGAACCGAAGAGGAATAGACCCCACAAGACTGCAACAGAGTTTCCTGATTAATTGAAGGCATGTTCAAAAAGGGGAAGGGGCAGCTAAAAAACGTACTTGGGATATTTATGTGCCTGTTTGCCACAAATCATTTTCCCTTGAGAATATAGAAGCTAAATATGTTTATCATTCGTACCTATAGTTATAATACATATATAAATGTTGTAGTATTCATAAACCTAGCATGGCATCATGATTAATAATGACAGAGTATCTCTATGTGATGACTGACATTTTCTTTAAATAGAAGTATAGAGGTTTACTTTCGTCTCCTTTACCTCCCTACCTCCCTCCCCCCTTCCTCCCTTCCTCCCGTCTTGTCTTTCCTTCCTGACTCCCCTTTCTCTCTCATTTTTCTTCCATCCTGTAAGCCATGACACCCTAGAACATATTATATAGCATACAGTAGTTCTGATCTGCACCAATTCTCTTGCTTCAGTCTCCTAAATGGCGAACCAAGTCGTAGGAGTGTGAGTATTGCCTGTACATTCACATCAGCAATATTTTTGCTTTGAGCTGAGGATCCTATGCATCACAAGAATGAGATAGATGTGGGTGAACTGTTAATTGTTGGATTTCTCTTGAGAGGAAAAATTATGAGCTAAACTTTTTAAATGATACTACCAGTGACATGAAACAGCCAACATTAAGGGTCTTTAGGAAGCAGAAAGAAAAAGATCTGACTCCGACCCTTGGGCTCGTATATCTATGAAGGCCAAGGATGTAGATTCATTGTTTTTTCACATCACATGATACAGGTGTCCAGTTGCTCACCTGAAATAAATATTGTAGTAGGTGGAAAAATGAGTTCAAATCCACATTCAAAAGTACCCTCTGGAATGCTCCTTCAGAATAAATAATTGTACTTGAAGGGTGAGTGAGGAAGGGACATAAGAATTCTGACAAATAACAGGGAAAGAATATTAGCATAAAGAAAATATTTGTCTAGTTGCTCGATGTGTATCTTTAAAAACATCCATTACTGCCTGGCTGAATGACATAGTAGAGCCATGCATATATACAGCACTAGCAAAAAGCTCTTGTAGAATTTATTTTTCTTCATAAATTATGCTAATTAATATCTACTTCTTTATTTTTACTTATTGCATGTTTTATTTAATGTATTTGCACTATATATTACTAGTCAGGAAAGATAACCAGTTTAAAATATAGTTTATAAGCTGGTATTTGTTTTCAGCATTGTTAGCTTATAGGAAAACTATCTTGATACATTGGACAGTATATAGATTTCTGTTAGATTTTTGTAATGAATAGTCATCATTTGACTTTTGGCTGAAAATGAGATGCCGGTCACACATGCATTTCTGCAGACTGTAAATGTGATATAAAAGCAAAAGGGGGTACACTGTATATGAATTATGATTTGACACGGTTGATTGCTGCTAGCGGCCAAACACGCTTTCCCTTTGCTGTCTGCTCCAATTTCTCTTTGGAAGGGCCGAGAGAGCACTGCATGTTCAGGTCAAGATGCTTGCTCAGAAATAGTAGTACACTCACAGCTGCGTTGGCTGGGACAGGAGACTAGTTTAAATAGCATTACCATTTATCCAGTCCATTAACAGAACTCTGTAAAATAATCCCAACTCTGTGTAAACTACAGGACAGTGTAATAAAATTACAAGCCCTTGTTGACAGATGGGAGGTGTAAGGAGAGGGAAAGCACAAGATGATAGGGTGGAGGTTAAAAGAGACAGCACCGGCTCCCTGCCTTCTACAGGGAAACCCTTTCCTCCCCTTTGTGCCTCTCATTCTGAGGTTTTGCGTTTTTATGATCCAACTAAGAGTGGAGGAGAGTTCTTTTCAGGGCAATCTGGAGCTAGTTAACTGCAGCAGACTGTGGTGAAGTTTGAAGAGGGTGGCCACTGGGGACTGAACCCAATGAACAGCATATGTAAGCCGCAGATAAGCCTGTCCTGCAAGGTAGCTTGCAAGTGTGCATTGCTCCATTTCCCGGCTGAGTTTGCAGCTGCTTAGTCAGGCTCATTTGAGAGGAATTTCACTGACGGTGCCATGAATAAGCATCTGATTGAAAATGTTTGTTTTGTGGTTTCCAGTTTATTTCTTTGAGTATTACTATATTTACCCAGACATCTAACCGGAGTTTGCATATCCAAGGTACTTTACAGAAACTCATCTTTTTCTAGTATCTTCCAAATCCCAACGAAAACAACAAAATAAAATATGTCTACCTATGTCCTCATGGCACACTTTATTACACTATTTTTGAATAGAACTTTTATTTGTGGTTTCAAACTAGGAATTATTCCTCAAGGAGTTTGAGGCCTACCAAACTTCCTGAGATTATAAATGTTAAAGCCAAATACTTTTTTTATGGCTAGTGAACTATTACTGAAGATGAATAGATTTTTTTCACTGCTTAAATTGATTGGTCATGTGGCAACCCTTCTCTTAAGAAACCTCAAATTGTCAGAATACTTTCAGATCACTATAGTCAAGGGAAACTTTAGAAACTTTGGGCTTGTTGTTGTTATACTAAGGTAACAAATCAATTTCTCTAGTGTAACAAACACGCAACTAAGCTGTCTTTATTTCATTTTTCCTTACTTTAATAGCACAATTCTTCATTGATTTTGGTAGTTTCAAGAAAAGAATATGCTGTTGTAAATAAAATTTTTAAATTCAGAAAACTAAAACCATGTTTATATTTGCAAATTATAATCTAAGTTTTGTTTTATAATTGTGCTTATCAATATTCTCTGTGAATATATTATGAAAATGATTTAATATCCCCACGGATCTAGTGTGAGACTTAATCCTTTTGAGGTCTCAATAACTGATGTATTGAATTAAGTCTCTGTTGGGTTCCGAGTATGCAACTTGAATGAGCAAGTGGTAACTCTGGGAAGGATTTATGATTTATGGAAAACCAAATTTAATTTAAGAGATAACTTGACTAATTAAATGCTTGGTTCCCTTGGGTTTTCTAAACATTGAATGGTTTCAGTAGAAGCAATACAATCAAAATGATACCCCTTTTATTTTTTCATTTAAGCAAAATATACCTTAGTTTGAGGCAATGTTATACTTATGTACAACTAACCTTGTTTTGGGATGTCAAGAGAGTCTCATTAGGGTTCTTGTAGTCAATCATAAAGGCAGAATACGACAGTGGAGCTGTGTAAAAATTCTTCTTGAATTAATTTCTGCCAGCTCTGATTAAAGTGTGGGCCACTAGAGGTGTCAGGTGCAATAGTTTCCTGCTTCATTTTACTCTTGGCCTGTTTGCCCCTGCCGCAATAAATCTGACTTTGGCTGTGCAGGAATTGCAGGTTACAGTTGCTAAGGTTACCGTTGTCCAGACTGGGATCATTACTCTTGGAGGGAGCCACAGTGATGGCTACCACTGACTTCACTGCTGAGCCTGCCTGAGAGTCTCAGGTGCTGAGTGAGTGTGAAAGTTCTGCAGGAAGAGCCCATCTGTCCTGTAGTGCAATTTGGGAAGCATTGTATGTGTTGTGAATTGAAACTTCAGTGAGGGATCTGATTGACTGCTTGTGTGAAAGCAAAGAGCCTCGAAGACAAAGTATCGAAGGCTTAACTTCCAGTAATTAAAATGCCAGCCCTTTATTACTTATTAAGTAACATATTGCTTGTTTTTACTTGGCCTGAGAGACTGGTTTTACTACTAGATATACACAAGAATTTAAGATTAAAAAATTACCATTCAAATATTTATTTAAATGATATTTATTTACTTATTTATTTACTGACTGACTGGTTGACTTATTGAGACATCTCAGTAGGTTAGCCATGTCTAACATACTGATGCCTGAAGCTATCACTTCACCTTGCACTCCATCTTCGGTTTGGTAACTGGTAGATATACAAAGTGGCCAGATCATTCCAGCATCATGCACTGACATAAGCTGTACGCATATACTATTTCATTTCTCTTGGCTTCAGAAGGTGTGTCATAACCAGGGTACTCTTAATGCGTTCTTATCTCGCTCTCCCATTTGATGACAAAAGTAGTTTTAAACTTCATATATAAAATGGATCAGGGTGGGAACAAGTTAAATGTGTTAGGGCACATTTAAATTGTTGTTTTAATGATGTGTCTTTCTGGATGAGAAAGTGAAGGGAAAGTCTTCTGAGTAAAGTCTTTCAAGAATATCAGAAAAGATTCTGAGAATGTCTTCCCAATTCACATCAATTTTTTGCTTTAGAGTCATTTTCAGTACTACTGAAACTGTCTATCTTAAGACAATATGGTATTTCACTCACAGTATTTTCTCATAAAGTTTTGATAATAAAGTCTGGGGCATTGTCCTCTGTATTTTAAAGTACATGTGTGGTTTTAAATGTATTTTCAAGGTATTATTTTTCAAGATGTGGTAAAAATTGCAAACTCTTTTAAAGCATTGTTTTATAATTAAGTGAATCAGAGTCAGGAGATATTTTTGTTTTCATCTGCTCTTGTCCTAATGCTGGTATTTCTCAGTGTTCACAGGCTGTAGCCAGGGTATGTGGTACCTAATCACCTGTGTTTTATAACCACACTATTTCTTCATCCTTGACTTCTTTGGGGGAGTTGTTCTTTAGATATTTTGAGAAATTGTGATTTAAGAAATATTTGAACAGAAGTTGAAAAGGTGAGTCACAGAAAAGGAAGAGAGAGAGAGAGAGAAAGAAAGGAAGGAAGGAAGGAAGGAAGGAAGGAAGG
>LOJH01015026.1:0-18848 GCA_001685095.1 Ellobius talpinus | reverse complement strand
TCTCTCTCTCTCTCTCTCTCTCTCTCTCTCTCTCTCTCTCCCTCTCTCTCTCAACAATCTCTGTTTATGTGGTTATGTACAAATGTTCCATCTTCACTAGAGCTTAACAGCAAGTGTTTACTCATTCCTCTAATGGTTTGCTAGTGTCTAGCATATGTTAGTCATCCAATAATTATGTATTGAATGAATGCCAGCAAACATTGTCTTGTCAGCCTACTTCCATATTTCTTCTTACTAAATTGCACTTATTGTTTGCGGACGGTTTGTTTTCATATTATCTCTTCATGTATCCCTAATAATAACCTATATAAAAGAAAGCTGTGCTCTTTAGAGAGAGAGATGTTGTATCCCTGGCTTATTCTTGTCCTGTTTCATTGCCTTATTTGTGATTCAGCTTATGCTATGGTTTGAACATGATCCTCTAATGTTCATGCATTGGAAGCTTGACATCTAAGTTTATATGGTAATAATATTTAAATATGGGGCCTTAGGGGTATTGTTAAGATTAGGTAATTGCTGTGGGATAATGCCCTTGTACACTGTAAAGATTTGTCACTCACATTGGTTTAATAAAACACTGATTGGCCAGTAGCCAGGCAGGAAGTATAGACAGGGAAACCAAAGTAGGAGATTTCTGGGAAGAGGAAAGGAAGACAGTCAGTCACCAGCTAGACACAGAGGAAGCAAGATGAAAATGCCTTACCAAGAAAAGGTACCAAGTTATGTGGCTGAACATAGACAAGGATTATGGATGAATTTAAATCATAAGAGCTAGCTAGTAATAAGCCTGAGCTAAATGCCAAACAGTTTACAGTTATTATAAGCCTCTCAGTGCTTATTTGGGAACTGAATAACTGAGGAACTGGCTGGGACAGTAATTCTGTCTACAGGTAATTCTATATGAGTATTTCCAGGGGAATGCAAAGAAATGTCTGTTCATCAAGATAGAGAAGACCATAGCAGGCAAAGCAAAAGTCCCTTGTATGTCCAACTTGGTGAGTGTCTTAGGGTTTCTATTGCTGTGATAAAACATCATTACCAAGAACAACCTGGGGAGGAAAGGGTTTATTCCACCTTTGAGCTTGTAGTCCAACTTCCATGGAAGCTAGAGCAGGAATCTAGAAACAGGAACTAATGCAGTAGTCAAGGAGGGGTGATGCTTCCTGACTTGCTTATCATGACTTTCTCAGCCTGTTTTTTTTGTTTTTAACAGCATTTAGGACCACCACAGTTGTTGGCGCCATCCACAGTGAGTTGGGCTCTCCTATATCAATCATCAATCAAGAAAATGTACCACAGGATAGTCTTTTGGGGAATTTTCTCAATTGATGTTCCATTTTCCAAAATGACTCAGATGGTGTCAAGTTAATATAAAACCAGCTAGAACATTGAGTCAATGAGTTTATGGTAGTTTGTAGTGACTCCAAGGCATTTACTTATCCTATTATATTATTTTCTAGTTTATAAACTTGGGGATCAACTTTATAAAGGTCTCGTGAATGTGAATGAACTGTGGGATCCCCATGAGCCCCATGAGCCTTTTTCTTGTGAGCATCCCTACTCATTCTACAAGTATATGCTGAAAGACCCTACCTCATGAGGTGAGACTCTCTGATTAAAGATGACCTTATGACTTGAGACGCCAGTGGTCATGAGCAACACACACGACTCCCTACTCTGTAACAGTATAAATGTCCTTTTAACAAAAGGAAAAGATCCAAGCTTGGGTGCACATGCTGTCTTACCATAAGATGCTCTACACGGAGTTTTAGTGCAGCAAGGAAATCACCATCAGATCCTGAATATGTGTTCACAATAACTCATAGTACTTCTCAGCCTCAGGAACCAGTACCCTAAAAACAAATGTTTTCTTTATAAATTACCTTGTCTCAGGTATTTTTGTTGTACTAGAGAACAGCATAAGACAACATAGAATTTGCTTCCCAAAGCTTCTCCTCATTCAAGTCTGGATTGTACACTGATTTGTAGGGCTCTGAATCCTGTTAGTACTGTTATTACTCATCTGTTTTTTGTATCTGTCTCTCCAAAGTAGTTTCAGAATCTAGTCTGAGATGTTTGTCTATTGCTGAGCATAGAGCCTGGCATAGTTGGCACCAGAGATACTTTTGAAGTGGGTGATTTAATGAATGCATGCCTTACAATTGTGTGATATTCCCCAGATGTCTGGTGTATTTCTGAAAAAGCATTCAGTAAATATTTATAATTTAATTCTGTGTCTTTAGTGTAGTACATGCATCCGTCATGGCTGCTCAGGAAAGTATACTTTTCATTGATCTTATATTTAGGGGAATTTAACAATGTATATAAGCAACCGGGAAGGAAGAAAATGGGGCCCAGAAAGCCTGCCTCCTGTTCTTTGTATCTTTTTGGCCCCCCAAGATGCTGCCTTTCATTCTGTTTCCATTGAGATTCTATAACGAATAGAGGGAGAAAGTGTTAGGATTTTCTGCTTAGATTCTAATTAGATTTTTCTCTCAATGTTTATATTTCTTTAAAAATACATAACATATAGAGAAACTCATACTAACTTATGACCATGTAAGCAAATTACAAATGGTGAAAGCTTTGCTAAAATATAGATACTATGACACTTGACAATAAATTACAGAGAATTTTTAATTTAATTAGTAAGATAACTGCAATAGTAGTTCTCAAAAGTGATTTGCAGGTTTATTTTGATGTTCTTCTCAGAAGACTTCAGGAGGGGATGCATGGGGCTAGGACAAAGACATCTGGGAAGTCCCAATTGCCACTGTATGCCCCAAATGTGTGCATGTGAGAATCATGTGGCTCTCATTGGTTCGAGTGTATGCTGAAAAACAGATGGCTTGTGGCTGCAGTTCAGTTCAAATCCATCACAAGGCAGTCCTTTTCTGGAAAAGCAGATCAGCTAGTTTCAAGAATCATTTGCCAGTGATCCTCTCGGAGGAACAGCTTATGACCAATCACCTTGTCTCTCATGTATTCGCATACGCTAAACCCTGAAGTACAGAACAGTATCGTAATTCTCTGCCATGGGACATGAAAAGTCGATGTGAGGGCGGTACTTTCAAAACAGACATGTTTATCAGACATCCTAGTTTCTTAAGTAGAATCACACAGCCATCTTCTAAACTTTAGATAAAGTAATAAAGTAACTCTATGCCATGGTGAGTCCTTTCTTTTTTCCTCTGTAAAGTGGAAATGGTGTTAATTAACTCACAATTTTTTATAAGCAGTAAGCAGGAACATTTTCACATGGCTTGCCTAGTGCCAAACATATAGTTTGTTGAGTGTTAAATTCTGACATCCCTTTTCTTGTTTATGAGTGGTAATAACACCACAGCTGTTTGAGTCTAACAGGATTGAAGGAAAGGTCTATTCCTCTGGTCTACTAAGCTGGTCAAATGTGACTACATATTCGGACAGATGTCTGGATAGTGAAATTACTTGGCCTCAGAAGGTGACAGGCCCTAATCCTACTTTTGCCTCTGTACTCTAGGCACCCCAGTCAAGTGGCTGAGCAATGAAACTAGACAGTGCTTCTGTCATTAATGTTTTGACTCCTGAGAGACCCAGAGCTCTTGGAGACTGAGATGAATTTTACTAGTATATTTGGAAGGACAACATATACATTTCATTTTAAGGAATTTTCTGTAGTGTCTAAATGCACAAGAGGAGGAGAGCCATTCATGTGGTCAGATCAATATTGGCTGATGGTGGTGAAAGCTGCAGTCTGTGTCTGCAGAAAAGTTCGTGTGATTCTCTAGTCAGTTCAGGAAAGATAGTCTAGGAAATGTGAATCGGGCCATGTTGACGGATGTGACCAATAGGTTAATGACTTCAGTGACATCTACTGGTGGTGTTTGTCTGATCAGGAACACAATTGGCATCTAGGATGACTGTGGCTGAATTGATGTGACTTCAAACCTAGAGGTCAGCTACATACATGATAATGCCCTGGAAAGTCTTCATCCAGGAAGAGGGAGGAAGGTTTTATGGAGAGATGCTTTGTAGTGAAATTATATATCTGCTTAATAATATGATGATTTCATAGAGAGGGAATGATTTTAGATTTGTTAGAAAGCCTATATAAAGAGCAAAGCATAATGCGGTTCCTCCAGTATTTTGATTACTTGAGACACTAGATATAATTATCAAATGAAACTTTAATCACAAAATCATGTAAATTAAAATCACAGTTCATAAAACATTCCTTCCCATTCACTTCTGAGTCACATTTTTCTTTAACCCTGACACCGTGCTTCCCTATTCCGCTGTTTGAGCAATAAAGGGTGTGACCTTGGTTTTCTGTAGTAGAATCCAAGGATTTCCTTTGTGACAAGGGTCTGAGAAACAGTTGAAGCAGTAGGAGCCAATGAGATGCTGTGACTTGCTCATGGCAATCCCTACCATGGAAGGGAAGTTGCCATTCTCTCTGTTGCTTAGGTTCCAGACTCTTTGTATGAAGGCTCTGCTGAGATTTCAGGCTGCCTGCATTCCACCTACTCCAAGGGCACAGGCTGTTTCCATTTGTTGTTACTGAGGACATTTCCCAGGAAATATGATGTCCTTACTACCAGCCTATGTAGGTGCTACCCCATGTTCTGTATGAAGTCAGGACAAGTGACCTTAAGTAAATCCACAGTGAGCTCAATGCTTAGGCAGAGATCATCTATCATCCTAAGAGTAGCCATCCTTGATTCTCATGTGCTGTCAATTTAACCAGTCACTGTGTTGCCCCTTATCGAACATTATTCTAGATACTCAAGGGTCTGCTGAATACAATGCAAAATATTATGGAGTATGATTTCCTAAATTCCAAGAAGGCACTTTCAAAGAGTCTTACTGTACACAGTGATATTTTCCTTCTAAAAGTCTTAAACATTATGATGAATCAAGAAGTTGGGATTATAGAGAAATCTTTAAATTCATGGGCTATACTTTTCTTTTCTGAATATTTTTGAAAAAACAATAATGAGAGAAGGAAAAGACTGAGTGTCAGATAAAGTGTTACTGAGTTGGTGCTTGGACTGTGTGGTCCTTTCTTGCTATTGATGCAGTGGAGACTCGTTACATTGTATTTGAATCATAGTCTGGATTTATATTTAACTCAAGGAAATATCAAAGAGACAGGCATATGTTCATTTATATTTTCTATTGATGGCCATCCATTGACCTTTTTACATAGGATAAATTTCCAAGACACTCTAAAATCTAGTCTACTTAAGAAAACGAAATCAATAAATAGTTCATATTTTGTATGTATGAATTCAGTGATAGTAGCTAAGATTTTTTTGTTTTAATGTTCCACCTACATATAATAATAGCAAAGATTGTGAAAGAAAGTAGTGAATAATTGAATGTTATGTTAAACGATTTGAAAAACAAGCAAACAACATAAGGCTAAAATCTATTCTGGAAGCTAGTAAAAAAACGCTTGTTTTTTTTTTTCATCCCCTCAGGGGCACAAAAGTTACCATGGCATTACCTTTCCTTTTGTGTGTGCTGGTGATTCAATTTAGTAGTTTTAGAAAACATGAAATGTGCCTATTCCTGTGTTTAAAATTTCTAATTACGAAGACTGGTCATGAAATCTTTAACCACAGCAGTTGTTTGTAGAGGACCTGTTAGACTGACAAGTGAATGACAGGTAAACAACCCCATTGTGCCCTGATATTCCATTCTAGGATGCTAGGCTGTGGATAATAAGTAAGCCTCAGGAAGTAAAGGCCTTCAAATATTTATTAGCTACTTGGCTTTGTGCATTTCGTAACATTATTGTGTTTTAACTGACCTATGGGCCACTTGCTTTTGGGCTGCCTGGCTACCCTGATGTCCTGTGATGGGGTCTCTATGAGATGAAGAAATGGGAATTTTTTTTGACTTGTTATAAGAATTTAATCCCTGCCAAGCAAAGTGCAGATTGCAGCAAATCAATTGAAATCATCTATAGGGGAATGAGGGGGACACCATGTCCACACTGCAATGTTCTGATTAGGGCTGAGTGGGGCAAGTGTGAAATCATCCTTTTCCCCTGCTAATGTGAATAAAAGCTCACTGCTCAGTACTCAGTACCTGTACAGTGTATGGAGTCGGAGGCCTGCAGAGTTGACCTTCAGTATACTTTGCGTTAATGCGTCTTGATTTTTCAGAGTGTCAGTCCTTTCCTGTCCTTAGGCCAAGGCTTTTCTTTTTCACCATTTTACTTTTTATTTCTTTTCCTTTTTTCCCTCCAACATTTTGTTTGAGTTTTGATTTTCAAGATAGGGTTTTCTAGATGCTCCTGCTGTCCTAGAACTAGCTCTGTAGACCATGCTGCACATTTTTCAAAAACATTTCATATACATTTCTTTTGTATTTCTTTTCCATCTTTTTTAAAAAATAAAAAAACATTATTGTAGCCAATTTTAACAACATATTTTTAAATAGTTGATAAAATAATTTATTTAATAAAATATGTTGAAATGGTTAATACCATAGGTGGGAACTATTATAAATGGCCTGAAAACAAGAAAATATGTTAAATAGTAAACTTAAAATTAAAACAAATACCTAATGTGAAATGTCATATTTTCTTAAATTTTAAAATTTTGAAGTGCTTTTTTTCCTTTTAAAGAAATCTATTCTTAAATTATTTATTTTATTTTTTCGAGGTTATATCATAATTGCATCATTTTCTCCTTCCTTTTCTTCCCTCCCTTGTATCTCTCTACTTGTTCTTTTTCAAATTGATGGCCTCTTTTACATGAGCTGTTGTTACACACTTATATGGATATGCATAGATAATGGATTTTTCTTGTTTTTTTTCCTTCTTTTATTGAAACTATTTTTTCCTCACATAATATAGCCCTATTACAGTTTCTCATCCCTCTATTCCTCCCCACCTCTCCTGCCATCTGGATCCTCTTCATTTTTGTCTCCCATTAGAAAACAAACAGGTTGCTAAAGGATAATAATAAAATAGAACAAACACTGGCTTATAGGCATAGGGCAGAAGGAAAAGAGCCCTCGAAAGGGCACAAGAAACAGTTATAGAAGCAGAGACCCACTCATTAGTACACTCAGTAATCCCACAAAAACATAGAACCAGAAATCATAATTTATACACAAAGAGCCCATAGGCTTAAAAGAAAGAGAAAAATAATTATTAAATTTAGGTTGAAAAGATTTTTTTAAATCCTGACAATATTATGAAACAAGGAACCTCCAAAGATGCCTTTGAGTTCATTGAGAAAGTGTTTTTTTTTAAAAAAATAACCAAATTATGTTTCTAAAATGCTCTAACGATTGAGAGTCTGGAGGCAAAATGCTCTTAAGGATTATTTTTTTCTACTTCAAATTGAATGCTAAGAACTTGGACATTTTTTAATAAGCTATTTGGCAGCCGATGTTGAGTCTTTCCTCAAACTGAGAAACCTAGTCAGTATAATTGTTTTCCAACTGGCAAAATTTGGAAACTTTTTTGAGATTTCCTCAGCAAAATTGTCTATCTATTCCTGCAAGTAGCTCACTTAAATGGGGACTTTATGATGGAATTAGATTATGTTGGTTAGAGATTTGTTTTGTGTTCATGTAGCTAATATAAAACATCCATAGGCCTTTTCAAAACAAAAATGAAATACCTGTACATATATCATGAGAATTATATTCTCTGGACAAATTGAAAAAGGAAGCAGAAGGTTAAAAAGTGATTTAAGGTAAAATAACTGCATCAATTATAACTGATATCCTGTCTTGGTAATATATGTTATTAGAAAATTTTAGATCAGTTTGTTATAAAAATTGGTAAGCTATTTGAAACTTGGAATATGTTTTTCCACAGAAACTGTGTTGTAAACATTGGTTCAGTTCCCAGCCCAGTGCACAACGTATTTAACCCATATGTATGGAAGAAAAAGTATGAGTGTCCCCTTGAGTGCTGACTTAGTCCTAAAGGAATATGTGTAGAAAAGTGCACAAGATGTGTGTTCTATATCCTTTTGCTTTAAGTAAAAATGGCTCTGTATGAGTTTTAAATAAAAAGAACAGCAACAATTTCATTATTTGGTTTTCCTTTTATGTCTCTTGTGGCTATGGGGAAGGCAAGACTGAAAAGTTTGGTACGAAACTCATGGCTCTTTAACTGAATAGCAAACTGCTGCATTGGATTCTGGGTTGCACAGTAGATTTTTATTAATTAATAAGAGATTCTTAATCATCTGTCACTTTTAAATCTCAGTCTTAACCTTTTTAATGAGACTCCATGCTGTGAAGACCATGCTGATCTCTTGTGTATGTATGAAATGAAGCATACAGCCTACAGAGCTCTGGTGGGAACATCCCATTATGTTTCTAGAAGCTTAAAGTTTTGGAGTTTAGTTCTTATTTTTTCTTTATTTATTTTTCTCCACATCAAGCTACAGTTTATAGAGAAAATTGTTTTACACATCCATAGGCCTCATTGTGATGATGGCAGAGCTTTGGCTGAGCTGAGGCGGTATGAGTGTGGTTGGTAGTGAGGTCTTTGTTCAAACTGATTTGAGACATACTGTCTTGTTTCTCAATAGCTGCAAAGTTGCTATTATTCACAATTGTAAATTCATGCTTCTCTCAATGGCATTCACTTTTCTGTGTGCGTGAGTGATGAGGGCTTTTATCATTTACTTGACTCCTTGATTACCTCTCTTGCACTCCAGTTCTTTTCAGACCCGCTGAGCAAATAGGTCAAGGAAAATCTACCTGTCATCAGAGTCTCGCCATAGCTCTGTCCTAACTACTACAAACTGCTTCTCAGTAAGAATGCACACTCTACATATGTTATTGGGAATATATATCAACAAGGATAGAAAATGACTTTTACCAGAATGCTGTCTCAGCTTTGTTTCAAAGATATGCATTCTTGTATACTAAGTTCATAAGATTATTTATTCATAAGATTTATTATTTTTATTTATTTTGGTTTTTCAAGACCAGGTGTTCTTTTCTGTGTAATGATCCTGGCTGTTCTGGAACCTGCTCTGTAGACAAGGCCGGCCTGAAACTCAAAGAGATCCTTCTGCCTCTACATCCCAAGAGCTAGGGTTTAAGGTGTGCGCCACAACTTCCTAACAAGATTATTTTTTTTAAATTAGGGAAAGCATTTGTGAGATTTCACTTCTTGTTGGAATACTTTGTGTTTCACCAAGGAGAAAACTCCTTTTCTTTTCTTTCTCCCATGATGTATATTTTTTATGACTTCTCTTCATCTAGAAACTATGGCAACACATAGATATCCAATTAGCTGGGAATCTATTACTTTATATTATGTATTTCTTTTTTAAAGTTCTATGATGTAATGGTCACAACTGTGGACTTCTCAGGCCCAACAGGGGGAGCTAATTCCATTTTCTATTGAGGTTACCTGGAATTATCACATTTGCCCATTTGTCAGAGCCAAGCTACCTGATTTGCATTAGCTGTCCTCAGGGCCCTGTAAAAAATGATGCAGTATATTGTAATAATTATCATCTAGTCTGTAATGCTAAATGTATTAATCTTTTAGTTATGCCAGG
Source organism: Ellobius talpinus (assembly GCA_001685095.1). Taxonomy (NCBI): domain Eukaryota; kingdom Metazoa; phylum Chordata; class Mammalia; order Rodentia; family Cricetidae; genus Ellobius; species Ellobius talpinus. Next base: position 9,315 of record LOJH01015026.1, on the reverse strand, counting down.
AACTCTAAAATAAGGGTTATTATTTTAAAATGTGGGATATGTTTGCTTGAGATAAACACAATCTTATAACAATTGTAGAATAAAAATCAGTATGGAAAATATAGACCATTTTCATTCATGCAAAGTCCTTTAGCTATAGTATGTTATGGTAAATTAATGGACATGATAATAAATCCCTTTTCCCTCTTTGGCAATTACATATATAAAATAATGTAAATAATATTATTTGTTATATTGATTTAAAAACACATACATTTCTTTTACTCAGAAAGAAATAAAGGCTTTTTTTTAACTCAGGTCAAAATACACCATAATGAAACATTTGGGTTGATATTGAATTTCCTTAATTCTTTAGTTCTGTGATCTATTTTCAGTAAGGAAACTGGATGGTTTTATTTGTTGAACTATGTGTGTATTTGAATATGGTTTATGGAGAAGATACAAAATTTCTATCAGATATTTACTGTATTTTGACAAAAAATATGGACGTATATTACACAGGACACTCATTTCTTTTCAGTTCAGAACACATAAATACCATCATCTTTAAAAAAATATAAAAACTTTGTCTCCCTAGATTTCTGCATATGATTATACCTGGCTTATGACATATAAAGGGTGTGTTTGAATTTTCTCTCCCACACGAAAACATACCCACAGCTTTGTTAAATTGTGCACACCCACCTGTGCTCCTTATTTGCTGTCTATTTAGTAGCTAATATAGTAATGGACTCATATTGTATATTAGAGAACTGGTTAGTTATTGTTTAACTTTTTACATTATAAGAGCAAGAAACATACTTTTCTGTTTAATTTTATTAAGTTTTTCTTCCCTAGGGAGCTCTTCTTCCTGTATTTTTTTTAACTTAGTTGTTGCAAGAGCTTCATTAAAATATGGAAATGCTACCAGGAGACTAAAATGTAAAAGCAGAGCAAATTTGCACTTTTGTTTTTAAAACATTGATTCTATCCTTTAGAGTCTTCTCATTGAAAGATTTATCGCAGTCTGGCGAGGTACCTCAGATGAAAACAGTGTTTGTTCTGCATGGACTAGGATATTAGTTAAATCCCCATCACCCAAATAGAAAGCAAGATGTTAACTGTGTTGCGCTCTTGTACCTCTAGCCCCAGGACAAGGAGGCCGACTGGAGCTTTCTGGTCACTAGCCTAGTCAAAAACAAAACAAAACAAACAAACCAAAACAAAACTATGAAGGATAATATTAGAGTGAGACCTTGCCCTGATGGGGTCTTAGGCAATAACAGAGGAAAACATATTATCTCCTCATCTGCCTTTGCACAGGCATTCATGTGGATCTGCATCTCCATTCATGTGTATACACATGTTTACACCACACACGCTTGTGCACATACACCACTCACACTAATCTTACTAGTTTTGTTATTCCTTCAGCATAGGGACACTTTGCCCCACATGAAACAAAGACTTCATAAAATTCGATACACGCCTGAAAGAATGAATGAACAGGTGAATACTTATCTGATATGATCTTGTACATTATACATGTACCTGCTTTACTCAGAGCTGTGGTAGGCAGATCACATCATGTATGGAGGAGCTTTAAAATTATAAATACTTTATAACTATGAACTTATCCATACTTATAGTACTAGAGTTTTATAATTCAGAATATTGATATTGGGCATAATCTTAAACTGAAAGAGACATCATTAGCTGATATTATCTGTCAGTTTTGCTGTGATGGCACCCAGTCTTGGCAAGGTGACAGTGAGTCGTGCTACATTAATGGCTAAAATTATATCCTTATTATAGCCACCCTCCCTTTTACTCTTCATACTTGAGGAGATGGTTGTGTCCTTATGAGCAGACACGCGTGAGGGCAGCTAGTGAAACTAGACCTGTCAGTAACCACACCACACTCTGCTCCGAACAAAAGTTAAATTTTTATATCATTAATTGTGTTCCCCAGAAGAAGTAAGAGATAAAACTCCACTGAAACCTCCTTAAAATAACAATGTTTTTAAAAAGTGGTTGATTATTTTGATTAATGTGGTATCAGTAAGAGATGATGGGTTTTCATTTGTAAATAAGTATTGAGGTTAAAAAAAGTTGTAGAAGGCCATTTTAGAATAATCATATCCCTCATGAGAAAAGTTGTCTTGACAACTGTACTGCTCATAATTAGAAATGATGAATATTTCATTACTCAAAGGAAAATTATTGCTAAGTTTGCCAGACAGTGAATGGGACATTTGTCTGACCCAGTCATTTCCAATACAGATCTATACTGTATTGACTGACTCGGGTTAAATTGTAATCAAGCTTTGTACTTTAAAGGAAATAATTTTTATATAAATTTGCTCAGTTCATAATATTTATTCGCTTTACCTATGAATGAAGAATTAACTAAACCTGAAATATTCTATATGGGTTTCTACCTTCCTGGTTTAAATAAATGGCTGTTTAAATTCAAAGATGAGATGGCAACTTCATTTTTGCCATCATTTATTATCCCAGGCCTCACACATTTGTCCAGCGTCTACTGTGTGGCAGCCAATGGCGAATGTTCTGGTTAAATGAAGCATAGTTCCTACAGGAGGGACGTGGACCTGTGCTTATGCAGAACAGGGGTCAGCTTTTTGAGGACTGAAATGAAACTGCTGGGTGGTGTCAGAAGGAAGATAGAGTATTTACGGGAGCTCGGGGAGGAGGGGAGGCTTGAAGAGGTCTAGGGAAAAAGGAGTGCGTTAGTGGAGAAAGGTGAAGGTGGAGATTGGGAGAGATGAGATGGGCAGTCAGTGGGCAAAGGAGAGACTGCGTGATTAAGGGTACTATGTAATATTAGACAGCCTGATGCTATGGGAGGACTCGGTGACATTTTAAACAAACACGTTTCATCTCATAAGATCTCTTACCATAAATTCAGCAACCTGGTAGGATGCTCAGTTGTTTGTGTCTGGTTACATGTGATATGGGTCTTTCTTAGTATAAATTCGCAACTAATCACTCCATGTCATATTATTTTGAAACCTATTTGCCTAATGAAGTCTTACAATTACAATAGAAAGGTAGTTCCTATGAAATAGGTTTTTGCTAGTCATTCTCGTTTTAAAAATTTGAAAACTTAGGGGCTGGAGAGAGGTTAAGAGCACTGGAAGTTCTTCCAGAGATCTTGAGTTCAATTCCCAGCAACTACATGGTGGCTCATAACCATCTGTAACGAGATCTGGTGCCCTCTTCTGGCCTGCAGGAATAAGTGCAGACCGAACACTATAATAAATCTTTAAATTTTTGAAAACTTAAATGATTCTGACACCACATGTTGATTTTAAATTTAATACAATTGTTCCATTTTGTTTTCATTTTATTACTATTTTTTCACTCATCTGTTTGTTAAATATTTATTTATGTCTGCTCTGCTGCTTTGTGGTGCCTGAGATCTCACAACATCAGTGATACCCTAACACCAAGATTTACCACCAGTCCTTTAAAATGGTATCACATAAGATATGTTTAATATTAGATTGTGCAAGTCTTATTTTAAAACCTATTTACTGTTTGTATTCTCTTTGTAAAAATGTAGAATTTGACTTAGGATTTCCATCGGTTTGCCTCAGAGTTACATCCACAAGTCAGTCATTACATTTAAGAAGGCTTTTTGATACAAGGGCTGAATCAAAGTGTGGTGTGTCCATTTTTACTTTATTTCTTAAGTTTTTAACTCAGTAATTATTATTAACCTCAATTCATCATTAGAACATACTTCTCTTTGGAGCGTCTCAGAGATCTTAAATCTGATACCAATATTTTCATGAACAGGATAATGCATGATAGAGAATATTTCCCAGAAATGAACAATCTCCTCTCTCACTCTGTCTCTAACTCTCACTCTCTTTGTCCTACTTGTTTTATTTCTCCTTTTCCCTATGTCTGTGTTTGAAAGAGCTGGGTTCTGTAGTCTTGAGCAGAGGCCCTCAAGGAGCTGACACCTAGTCTAAGGAAGAGTCACAGTGAATGCAGTAGCATCTGGAAGAGGCATGGTCCTCATCTGTACAGGCAGATATGTGTTCCCAACAGCCTTTGCAGAGGAGGACAGAGTGTGGTCTGGTAAGATTACATGTCTTTGTGACTGAAGACAAATCAGGGAAGAGCATTCTAGCTAGACGGAAAGGCAAGGATACACACACTCACCTACAAAGAAGAGTGGGTAGCACTGTAACGGAAGTGCCAGCAGAGGAAGCATGAAAGGCTAGAGAAAAGGAGGCATTAGCCTTTGGATTTCATCTGCTAGTCTGGAAAAACCATGGAAAATGCCAATGAGGTGGTGTATCATGCTTAAGTGAATAGGATATGATTTTCACATTTGAGATGGTGTTGAGGAACATAGCATACATCCTTCCCCTGCAGAGGTAAGTTGGCAGAGGCAAAGATTTACTAAGTTTCTCTTTGGTCACATTTCTAGTGCAGTGAGTTGGGGTTTCATATGCAATTTATGACTGTCTTCCCGACCTATTCTTAACTCAGGACCCTGAAGAAAGATTTTAAAAGGAAAGGGATGGAGAAGACAAAATGAAAGGAAAGAAAAATGAATCTTTAACTATGAGACTTTGGGAATGATAAAAGAATGCATTCAAAGGAGTTCTTAAAGAAGAATCCAAAGGAACTTTATTGTAAAGTGATGTGGGACATTCTAGTAGACTAGTCTTTTCCTAACAATGAAAGACATCCCCCAAATTTGTTCCCCTCTCCTGAACCCAATATATTACCAAATGAGTAAGTGAGGTTCAAGCAGTAGCTTTACTAGTCTGCAAATATTAGGAAGTATCTTCATGAAATGCTGATTTTCAGAGGACAATAGCTACACAGTATGAGGAACAATAAGACATGTTATTGATGAGAATGGAGATTCAGCCACACCACCGTTGGAGCCCCAGGTCAGTACCAACATTTACATAATTTCGTAAACTGCAGATACCTCAGTACCCCACTTCCATAAAACCAAGCATGAAACAGCCTTTTAAGGGGCTCACAGAAGTTTTAGAAATAGCAGGCTGTAGTTTTATAAGGTATTAATATTCTGGTCATTTCTTACAAAATAATGTGTAACTTTAAAAGGAAGCAAGAAAAGTTTGAACAGAGACTTGAAAGTGGACGGGGTGGTGGACACCTTCATGTACCAAAGATGGAAAATGTAGAAATAATGGTCTGCTTGCTCCTGCACTTAACTCTGAACTCCTAAAAAAAAGAATATGTATTTATCATCTCATTTCAGCACCAACAGATATGTAAAAACATCTGCTGGATGCAGAATTGGAAGTAAGCCATACTTAGGATTGACTTACATGCTACATTTCATCATAAGACTGAATGCTTTGGGGAGGGGACCTATTGTTTTTATCTCTTCATTTGCTTTTCTTTTTGGCTATCATAAACTTTTGTCACTTAAATAACCCCCAAGCCATCACAACACACCAAGAGGGAAGAAAACGTGATTATCAAACTGGACGTGGTTAGAAGAAAATTAAGGCCTTCGCCACCTGTTAAAATAACCTAAAATTAAAATAAAAATGCACACATATTTGTAGCATAGGAAAAGCCAGACTTATACTTTATATTCTGCTGAATCTAAACTATGAAATATTAGATGTGGGAAATCTGTAATTATATACACAGCTTGTGTACTTAAGTAAGAAAGTTTGGGTTACCGTCAAGTGAAGGCAAATGATGTGTGTGGGATTAGTGATCGCTTCCTGAGAAAAACGCGTAATTGAGCAGTTGTAAGTAAATGGTTCATGGAGCATTTCTAGGTGTACAACGGGTGTTCAAAGCTGTAACATATTCCTACATGTTTTTATCTAGTTATTATATCTTTAGGAATACAAAAGCTCAGTTTTGCCACAAAACAAACCTTCGAACCCTGGTCATCCTCGAAAAGGGCATGCTACACAGTTAAAGGGATGAAAAAGTCAAGAGGCAGAGAGTCGGTGATAGGCAATTCTGTCAGCATCTGAAAGCAGCAGGGGGCAGTAAAACATTTGAGTCTGGTCCAGAGGACTGGAGCTGGTCAGTGGAGAGAGACTCGACCTTCCCTCAGGAAATGTTTTATTCCAAAAGTCCATTCTTTGTTGCTACCCGTGTCTCCTTTCTCACAGTCCTGCATTGGGGGATAGTAAGATATAGTGAACCTCAATATTAAACAGAAACTACTCATTCAGAGAAATAACTTTTGCTCCTTTCTTAATTAAATCCGAGACAGGATCCATTTTCTCGCACGAAATATAATACCTATTCATATTCGGACCCCGTTTTCTACTCCTACGTAAGTTTGTGTGACAGTCTTAATAAGAAGGATAGAATGAGACAAATGTGGATTATAAATGTGATAAGGAATGGAGTGCTCAGACTTTCTCTGTGTTCGATATCATTAATGTAATCTTTTCTATGTTTTAATATCAGAACCATCTCATTCCATCCTCACAGATATCCTTTGTTCTCAATTGCATCTTTCTCTAGAATCCTCTTTATTGTGTTTCCAGGAGTCCTAGCTGGAATCATTTTCTGAGAATTGACTTCTGATTCAGTTTGCTGTTGACTACTTCTTATTTTCCCAAGGAAAAATACTAATTTCTTTCATTAAATTCTCAATAAAATTATTCATGTCCAGAATCCATATACTCAATTGTCTAATTTAAAAGAGTAACAGAACAATAATATGGCTTGAGAAACTGAGGTTAAAGGATCAGAAGTTCAATGCCAGGCTCTGATGCATGAGTTCCCGTTCACAGAAAAACGATCATTTAAGTAGAATGTATGTTGTTCTTAAAGGATTGTAGATACCAGCCTCTGGGCACACAGGCTGCAGTATGACTTCTCTTCTGATTGATGCTGGATGTTTGTCTGGACCGCAATTGCAATTCCTTTCACTGAACCTTCCAAGTGTTACATTGAGATAGTCTGGAAGATATGGATGACAAGACAGGATGCGACATTCATCAAGTGCTTAAGTGTGTTTCCGTGGCTCTTCATGTCAGGTCTTGTGCAGCCCTCATTCCAACTCTTCAAACTAGGCAATGTTGTGCCAGTGCCGAAGAGGGCATGAAGCTCACAGGCTGAAGCTTGCCCAAGCTTCAAGTGAAAGCATAAGGCAGCACTGAAAATGAGATCAGCCCCTCGCCCAAGCACATCCAGAGATCACAATGTTTTCACTACCTGGAAGTTATTTATTATCTACTCTGGGCCACACATGGCTTTAAAACTATTGATTCTAGATTGAGGACAATATTAACCTGTCTTTGAAAGGATCACATTTCAGCAAGGGAGAGATTAAGGTAATTATTATGATTCTCAGTGATAAGGACTTAAAAAAATCTTATGGGTACCAAGCAAGAGACCATTAGTTATATCTGCCAAGGGATGTCACGCCAAAATGTAAATCAGAGTTTGGAAATGAAAAATCACAAAGGATTACTAGTTCACTAAGGGCAAGTGCAGAAAGGCTGCTCAAGCCAAAGAAAGAGACTGAGGTCAAGAAACTGGGCATCACAGCAGGGAAGATCAATCCATCACTGGCTGCAAGTGGAATTCAGGGATTGTGTATGTACGATGAAGAGCGAAAGGCTACCACCTCAACATAGACTCACAGTCCCCAGAGTACTCCAAGGTGTCAGTAGAAAACCTGCTGTCTTTAATCATGTGAGCACAGAGGTTTATAGTCTACCAATAGGTTATCAAAGAGGTCCTTTATACTGACATCATAAGGTCAATAGGTCAGTTCTGGCAGAGTATATCACCAGTACAGAAAACATAAGCTTTGAAGTCAAGTAGACAAGCTTTGGGCACCAGATCTCACACCTTCCAGGCTGAACCTACAAGCCAACTTGTCAGAGCTTCAGTCACTACCTCTGCTAAGTGAGGAAGTCACTACCTCAAAAACAGGTGAGAATCTGAGGAGGCATCCAACGCCCAACAGGACAGGGGTTTAGTCAACATGGGCTATGTTTCCTATATTCAAATATAAGTTAATAAAGTGTTACCCAAACAAGGTTATGTTTTGAAGATAATGAAATTCAATATATTGGTATATAAACTGGAATGCAGCTTTAGTTGTACTTACAGACTGGAATAAATACACATAAACCTGCATCTAGAGAGCTGTCTATCTTTAAACATCTCTTTATGTAATTTAACGAAAGGCTAGTAGAAGAGCTTGAAAATGCTTTCTGTTTGCTGCCATTTTCATTTTCCATGGCATCTTATTTTGATGTTTTGAAAATAGGCCCAATTTTAGTATTTTATCATAAGATTCATAATATCATCCTAAATTCCAAATTATAAGCTAGACAATGAGTGCAGCTTCTTTGGTTTGCAGGAGTGGACGATTAACAGTCGTTTTTTTTCTGCTACTGAAAAGATATTTGCCCTGAGCTACATTATCCACACTTTTAAAGTGAAAATGGTTGGTGTACTTTTACAACAAAGCTATTCTGGTGACCTTCAAAAACAAATTGGTTATTTTCTGATTCTTTTTAAGCAAAAACACTAAATAAAGTATGGACTTCTCCAATTTAGCATTCCCTGGGCTAAAAGCTCTACATGCCTGCAGCCTTATGTTCAATTTATGTATAAGGCATAGGAAATGCCTCTTGTTTATACCTACTTCATCTATTTCTTTCTCAGTCCCATCTGGCTACTTCCACAGAGTCTTCTAATCTCCTATTTAATTTTTTCCTGTTTTTAGCATATTTATATTAGCTCCTTTCTTCAGCCTGTATGTATAGTCAAAACCGAACCAGTGCCACCTCCACCTCCAAAACCACCAATACATCACCCACCATCAGATCGAATGAAACAACTGTTCATTAGATGTTTCCCAACTTTGGAAAGATGTTATCGCCTCTTTACACTTGGGCTTCTTGTAATCATGTGTCTGTATCTACTACCCGTTTTTAAAAACAATTCCCCAGTTCACTGTGATCACCTCTTCCCTTCATCCTGAACCAACTAGCATTGTTATTAAACTTTTAAATCTCCATCTAAATCTGGTGATGGGTGAGTATTGGTCTTTATCAACTATTTTAGGCAAAATATATTACTATTGCCTCCTGATATATCATTGCTTTTTCAAAAACTTCCTCATGATCTTTTCTTCTAGGTAATGCTTTCTGAAGAATAATATCATTTTAAAGTTTTAGCTACAACTTCAAATATACAATACTTAAAGCTGTACCTGTGAAAAAGGTCAGATCCATGAACTGAAATACTGTCTAAAGAACATTGGATAAGTAGACAAGATTGCCAGGCAAAAGTTGGGAGCATGGGGGTGGGGGTGGGGTG
>LOJH01015025.1:12723-23722 GCA_001685095.1 Ellobius talpinus | reverse complement strand
AGACGGAAAAGAGAGCAAGCTCAGGCAGGAAGCTGAAGATCAGCCTGCCTCAGCAGTGGGTGCAACTTGTCTCTTAAAGAGACAGAACAACCATTACAGTGGTGGTGGCGGCGGTGGCGGTGGTGTACTATTCATGGGTAGGCCCAGAGCAGAGGGGACGTGAAATCCAAAGCTTCCCACAGGATTTACCAAAAGGGCCCCCAAGAAAAATATCACAAAGGAGAGTAAATGTGAGTCTTCGATTACAGTTTTTCTGGCTGCCTGGAAGCAGGGCTCGGCTGGAATCTGTGGATATTTTTAGGTTGTATAATGCAGCTCTACCTTGAATTGGCATAGCCATTTTTTCCTTCCTTTTGAAGCCTTGTCATATCAACCCGTTCAATGCCAGGACATTTTGCTGCAATGCAAATGTGCCAAAGTCACCTTCCACTTTCCCAAATGCTAAACTGAGGCTCCGAGAGGTAAATCAGCAGGTCAGGAAGGCTTGAAAGACAGAGAGGTGCCCCAATAGGTGGTACTCTTCCCGCAGCCTGTCTCAGCCATGGATGATGGCTGGGGCCTTCTTAGCTAATCACTTTTGTCTTCACTGCATGGATAAGCTGGAGCTGGGCTCTGAGAGGACCAGGGAGCCTTGGTGCCCAGAGGATGCCAAGGCAGGGCCGTGCCACATTAGCACAGCCACAGCATCCACACTTTCCGCTGCCAGGTGCTGGAAGCTCCCCTGGCCTGTAGTTTGAGTCATATAAATTGTTAGATTTGGTTTTAATTTATTTGCTGATGAATATCCCTCTCCAGAGGCCGGAGGTGGGAGAGCAAGTCTCTTTTTAATTATTCGGGATATTATTTCTAAAGCCCTTTGAGCTGCGGCTAGGGACAGGATGGCTCTGCCTCTCCAGCGAGTGCCCAGATTCTACCACGATCACATGCCCGATAAAACGCCCAAGGCCCAGGCTGAGCCCAGTAGCTTCTTCCCTCTCTTTCCCTTCTCTTTGTACCTGCTCCTCTTACCCAGAGTAAGCTGGTGGGCCTTGCAGGGACACACAGGGCTGTGTATGAACACACCCTCCTGTCCTTCCCCTCCTTCATTCTGACCTCAGGCATTCATCTGCCAGGCGTTATTTCACCTCAGGGCCTTTGCACTGTCCATTCTCCCTAGGATGCTTCACTAGATACCTTGCTGGCTCACTCTTTCATCTCCTCCAAAGGTCACTTCACAGAGACACTCTCCAACCATCCTGGGCACTCCCTACAGCTACAGCCTTCTACCCCTACACACTGTTCTTATGGAAGGAGAGCTGCTTTGCTGGGTAAAGCAAAGGGTCCTCTGCCTTCTTGTTCCAGGTCTGAACAGTTTGCAGCTACCAGCTGACTGATACAGGCTGTGGAAGCCTAGAGTTGCTTCGATGTGGGTTTTGTGACTCTGAGTAAATTGGCATTCTAATTTTGATTAATGAGATCATGCTTTGACAACACCGACTCCATCTTGAGCTTCTAACAATTGCTCTAACTGAGCCAAATGGCTGACTGATAGTCACCCTGAGGACTGGCTGACAGCCACATTGACAACTGCGCATCAATATGCAAATGACATTGTTGGTACCTGGGCCTCTCCTCCAAAATGGACATCCAAGAGCTCAGATAATATTTCCTATGACTACAAATACAAACACCTTCAGACTGAGTGTCCACTGTGACCTGAGGTCCTGCCCCAGTGAAATCCACATGAGTACCACCTTGAAGGATGGTCTCTTTTCCATTTTGGCTGTTTCCTCTGTGGGTACAAACTGTCACTTTCCTTACTAGTGCCCTGCTCTCAGGTGACTTCTTACAGCCTATTTTTGCTGGCATCTTCATCTATTCCTCCTGCTTTATTTTTGCTTCTTCTGGTTTTGTGTGCAGTGCAACGAGCCAGTTCACTTCAAACAGTCTTTGCCTGGCCTGGCTCTCACCCAATTAAAGGATAAGAGGAGCTGTCTCACCCGGAGAAAATCATCCTTAAGGTGAAACTGTTACTAGATTGGGGCCAGGCCACCCTGGCTGGTGCAGTGTGACAGATGGCTTCGAGGCAGAATGTGTGTGTGCCCAACGTCCAGAGCTCCTGAGACTAGGCTGAAGATGTCCCCTCCTCCACCCCCAGCTCCCTTCCTTGCCTGTTCTAGGGGCCTCTCTCAAATCCTCATCTTCATCTCCTGCTTCCAGGAACTGGAAAACTCACAGGACTTGCAACCACACCAGCTGTTCCCATGTCTTCTATTCTTCCCCATGCCTTATTGTCTCCATTGAGACCTTCAGAAAGACCTATCCTATATATATGTTTCTTCCAACATAGGGCTTCCACCTGTTCAATGCCTGTAAACAGTAGGTCTTCTTTACATAACATTTGTTTCGTGTTTCACCATTCACTCTTCGTGGAGCAAGTACTGTGAAATCTGTGTAAAGCTCTGGCTGGGCTCTAGTGCGGACAGGTCAGAGGGCTGGTGGGGACCAGCATCAGGAGAAGAAGGAGAGGGAGTCTGAGCTGAGGGACAGCTAAGAGAGCAGGGTCCTCAGGTGGACGATGCGTGAAGTTAGAGTACCAATCCCCGACCCTGGGAAGACAGGTGAGAGAGGTTCTACAGGGGCACAAGTAGGTGACCCATGTCCTCTGTGTCCAGGGCAGAGAGGCCAGTAAGGTGGATCCCAGGGTTTGTACATCTCCATTAGCAGAAGGACAGACAGACACGAACCCTGGCTCTGCCTCATGGAAATCAGCACAGAGCCTCGAGTCTCCATCTCTTGAGATGAACCGAGGAGAGCTCCCCTGGGGCTGGGGTTTCTACGAGACAGACTTCTTCCTGGAAGTGTGTGGTCCAGCACAGGGCTGTTGGTGGGGCAGGTGGCTTTATTCCTGGGGCGGTCAGAGCCATTCTGTGGTAAGTTCTCCATGCTGCAAATACACAGGGCAATTTTCAGAACCGTAACCACCGTGTTGCTGATTGACTTCTACTGCTGAGCTCTGACAGACCCAGGAATGAAGCTACCTGCCCATCTAAGGGCACTTGGCAGCTACTTGGTGGCCAGACCCAGGCTACCTTTTTTTTTATCATGTCGTCCAAGGCAGGCTTGACATTCTCTGAGATGCAATTTGTGCACCCGCAAAATGAGGGTGAGCTGGCTTATCTTGGCTGTCAATTTTACTACATCTGGAATCAACTAGAATGCAGGCCACTGGGTAGGACTGTGAAGTGTTTACTCTACTGGATCATTTGAGGTGGGAAGACCCATCTGAAATCTGGCCCTCACCTTCTGGTGGTAGTCCACATAAAGAAGATGGAAGAAGGGAGCATTTGCTTTTTTATTTATTTTATTTTATTTTTTACCTGCTTACCCTTACTGTTACTGGAACATTTATATAGCCTCCTGCTGAGGGATTCCTTTACTGGTATTAGAACCTTCATCTTTGGAATTCCAATGTAGACCTGACTAGTTGAGCTATCCATCCTCGTGAACAGTAACGACTACTGAGTTCTTAGCTTTCTGCTGGGAAGACGGTTCATCATGGCTAGACAAGCCTGACCATAGTCTGTAATCTATTATAATAAATCCTCAGCTGGGTGTGGTGGTGCATACCTTTAAATCCCAATCTGACTTTAAGGCAGAAGCAGGTGGATCTCTGAGTTCAAGGACAGCCTGGTCTATAGAGAAAATTCCAGAACAGCCAAGGTTACATAGGGAAACCCTTGAAAAACTAAAATAAATAAATGAATCCTCATATCTAAATATATACATACATATGATAGTTTGAAAGAGATTGGCCCTCATAGGCTCATGTATTTGAATACTTAGTCGGCAGGAAGTAGAATGGTTTGAAAGGTTTAGAAGAATTAGGGGGTATGTTGGAGTAGCTGTGGCCTTGGTTAGAGGAAGTGCATCTGAGGGTGGGTGGACTCTGAGGTTTCAGAAGCCCATGCCAGGCCTAATGTTTCTCTCTCTGCCTGTTGCCTTTGGATCAGGATGTAAAGTTCTCAGCTACTGTTCCAGTGCCCAGTGTGCAGTCACACTCTCTGCCATGATGGTCGTGAACTACTACCCTCTGAAACTGTAAGCAAGCCCCCAATGAAATGCTTTCTTCTGTAAGTGTTGCCTTGGTCATGGTGTCTCTTCACATCAATAGACAGTGACTAAGACATATATATTCATTCTGATGGTTCTTTTCCTCCAGAGAACCCCGACTAACACAGGGAGTTATTTCAAGTGCTCTGCAATTATTTACTGCAGGTCCAGCCGTCCTGTATTTGGCTCTGGGAGCACAACCTCCCACAATGATGATCTCTACACTCGTGGAGGCCATACACAAACCTTCCAAGCAGCTACTCCCTGCCCCATGCTTGTTTTCTGAAGCGCATGGCTTTGGGGAGAGGTGGTGAGCCCACAAGCAGTCCTCATGGCTTCTCTTTTGCAAACCCGTCCCTTGAAACAGGAAAGCTAACAAAATGAGGGAGGTGGTTACAGAGAATTTAGTAGGTTGTCTGTAGGAAAACAGTGCAACTGGACATAATAATATTAAGTGAATTATAACAGTCTCAGAAAGACAAAATATTGTATGTTTTTGCTCAGATGCCGTGCTGGTTAGTTTTTCTTAACTTGATACAAACTAGAGTTCCTCAGGAAAGGGAACCTCATTTGAGGAATTGCCTCCATCAGATTGGCCTGTGAGTGTATCGGGGGAGCATTGTTTTGACTGTTGATTAATGTGGGGGGCAGACAACTATGGGCAGTACCATCCCTAGGTAGGTTGACCTGGCCTGTATAAGGAAGGTAGCTGAATATGAGCCAGCTTTCCTCCTCTGCTCAGTTCCTGCCTCTGCTCCTGCTTGAATCCCCTTTCAGTTTCCTCAGCAACTCACTGTATCAGGATGTCCAAGCCAAATGAATCCCCATTGGATCATCACTTTTGTCCAGGATATTTATCATACCAACAGAAACCTAACTAAAACATATTTGGTGTCTAGATTTTCTATCAGAACATAAAGTAATGTATGAAGGTAGAGATGAAATTGTTTAGGAGATCAAGGGACCGAACGAGAGAGGAGGGCAAATGGGGATTATGCTCACTTGTGTGAAAATGCCTTACATAACACAGCACAATGTATAGTGTATCTACACAGTGAAAGAAAACACAGAGCTTCAGAGTCACATAAAGAAGCAGAGACCCAGCTCCAAAAGAAGCCAGAAAAAGCAAAATGAAGCCAACAGGAAGCCCAGGAGGCAACAGAGCTTAAAGGAAGGAGCGTCGTGCCTCTTCCTGCAGTTGGTTTCTGATGGTTTCAGATTCTTTATTTTCTATATACCTGCATATTTTCTTTCCTTGGTAGAGCTTAGAAAATTAAGACTAAGTGGTACCCAAGCTTAGCTCGCCACTGTGCCAAAGTCCTGTATTTCTGGCCTTCCCTTTTTTGCATTATTGCCATTCCTGATCCATGCCCCAGATGCCCGCAGCTGTTTCCCACCCAGAGTCTTGAAATGAAAGTCAAGACACACTCTCGGGTAGAGAAGAGCAGCTTGAGCCAAGAGCCTGGAATGGGAGAAGAAACTGTGTAATATCTTTCTTTACCACATATCAGAGGCTGGTGTGTAGACCCCCCCTCAGACTTCCCAGCTGAGGAAGTCAGGTTCTAGGGCCCAGGCCTCCTGGCGGCTGGTCAACCCTTCACTGCACCTGTGCTGGACTCTGCTTTTCCTGCATGCTCCTAGCACAGCGGAGTATAGGGCTCCATCTGTAATTTCTTCCTCTCAAAGACATTTGGATTGCCAGCACACCTGTCCTTCCCTCTGTGGGTCTGCGTGGGGTTAATTTCCCGGCCTGGGAGTCGAATGGCTGGGCTCTCTAACATGCTCTGGAAGTACTTTCTCTGCCCTTGCTGCTTGGCTCATCTGTGGTTTTGAAGGAAAGTCATGCCTCCTGACATCTAAACACACACAGTGGTTCGTTGTAGTGGTAAGGCTGAAGGCTGCTGCGCCAGCAGCAGAATCTGCCTCTCAAGCCTCTCTCTGATCCTAAAGTTATTACAGATCAGAAGGCACAGCCTTCTGACACACTGGGATGTCAGTTCCCAGTCTAACAAAGGCCGGGAGAATAGAGTTCTCTCTTCCTTATGGGAGGGACTTGCTCTGTTGGCGGCACTTGCAGCCAATGTGGTCTCAAGCAGGCTGATTGTGGGTTTTTCCTAGGGGGTTCCCACAAGTCCTGGGCACTGCACATACCTTTTATTTGCCTACCCAGGCTCAGACCCCAGTGGCCTAAAACTGTCTGTTCCTCCCGTTAGGATGTCCCTGAAGAAAGATGTCTTACCTTCCTTGGCTTCTGACTCTCGCCTACCCACCCACTAAGAGACATGAGGGTCCCACTCAGCAGGGAATCTCCACTTCATCCAACTCCGATTCTCTTGTCCCTCTGTACTGTGCCTAGTCTCCGATGACAGTCCCGGAAGCTAGAGGTCACGGTGCATAGCAGTTGTGCCCACCCCTCCTGCCTTTGACCATAGTCCTCTGACAGGGCCACAGCCCCTTTCCAGACCTTTGACACATCGCTTAGCTGATGGCACTTGATCCCAGCTCCCACTGGCCACTAGGTTCATCCTAGACTCTTGCAGTGGGTGGTCTCTTTTCTTCTTTCCATGGGCAGCCCGTCACTACATCATTACAGCCCTCTTCCCAATACAGGGACCCTGGACTTTCAAGCCCAGAAAGGCCCAGAAGGGATCTTTGGGCCAGTACTGAGTACCAGACTGCAGGCACCCCCATCTTGATCCAGGCAGGAAGTAGCTCATCTTCTGATTGCATACCTCATGCTAATATATGCTTGTTGGGGATTCTCTTTCAGACAAAGCCTTCCCCAGCCTTCCTCAGCCACCTTGCCACTGAAGGTTTCATTTGGCACTGTCCTTCCTTGCACCCAGCCTCACCAGCCTACCCAAAAATGATTCTTAGCTTAGGGCCTTGTGTCCCTTAAAAAACTCAATCCTTGTTCTGGTCAGAGAGTAGTTGCTGATGAGAAAGCTGCTGGCAGGTGATTTCCTTTACAGTCACCTAAGAAAGGATTCTGGGTGCATCTTTCCCCCTGCCCTTTGGTCAAACTCTGCAGTGGCCTCCATGATCTGAGCCTCTGGGAGCCGGCACTCCCCCACTAAGTTAGAGCTTGGTCCCTGTGTGCTGGTTAGTGTTTATCAACTTGACAAAAGCTTGAGAAGAAGGAACCTCAATTGAGAAAATGTCCCCAACAGATTGACCTATAGGTAAACCTATGGAGCACTTCTTGACTAATGATTGACGTGCAGGGAGGGGGGCTCCGCCTACTATCCGTGGTACCACCCCTGGGCAGGTGGTCATGAGTGGTACAAGAAAGCAGGCTGAGTCAGTCATGGGGAGCAAGCCAGTAAGCTGCATTCCTCCACAGCCTCTGCTTCGGTTCCGGCTTCCAGGTTCCCGCTTTGAGTTCCCTCACTGACTTCCCTTCAGGATGAACTATAAACTGGAAGCTGAAATAAACCCTTTCCTCCCCAAGTTGCTTTTGGTCATGGTGCCTTATAGCAACAATAGAAAGCAAGCTAAGACACCCTGAAGGCAGAGAGTTCCGCACCTCACCTGGAGCTGCCCATATCTCTAGGTACCTGGGAAGGGGCTACCCCACCCTCTTCCTCATTCCTGATGTTCCTAGAAGATTCTGAAAGTAAATTTCTTGCTGGTCTGTTCTCCAAAGGTTATATCTGGACAACTCATGACTCAGCTTGGTCTCCCACCAGCTTCCTCTCCTACCACCTCCAGGCACAAGGGAGCTGTTGAATCTGGGACAACATAGACAGGGAATCCTGGTTTCAGAGACCTTGCCTGTAAAGGGGGGGGCTTCTGGCAGGTGTTTTGTTGTTTTTGTTTTTTCCTGAGAGGGCAGGGGGGGGAAAAAACCCCAGGATGTCAAAAAGTTGCTTGAGCAAACACCTCTTAAGAACGCAGTTCTCCTGATGATTTGCCCTGCACTGCCCTCTCATGACCAGATGGGATCATTGCTGCTTCACATTGCTGTCGCTCTAAAGCAGGGCCCGCGATGAAACTTGGTTTGTCCTTGACACTGGCATGAGGACTCCCTGGGTACTGCCCTCCCACCTAAGGCTCCGGGTCACTTCACAAACACAACGGAAACATTGAGGAAAGCTCACCGGTTTTAACGGCAGTGGAGCTGCCCTTTCCAGGCTGTGGTTGTTGGCCTGGCCCTTTCTGTTTAGTGCTCAGAAGGGGAGAATGGGTAAGAGAGGGGAAGGAAAAGCACTGCGTGGTAAGGTCATTCCGTACAAGGTTATCCTGGCTGGGTTCTTGTTTTTGTTTGTTTTGTTGTTGCTGTTTGTCAACTTGACACAGGCTAGAGTCATTTGAAAATAGGGAACCTTAATTGAGAAAACGCCTTTACCAGAGTGGCAAGCCTTTAGGGCATTTCCTTGACTTATGATGTATGTGGAAGAGTTCAGCCCACTGTGGGTGGTGCCACTCCTGTGACGGTGGTACAGGATGGTATAAGAAAGCAGGCTGAGAAAGCCAGTGAACAGTATCCCTCCACGGCTTCGGCTCCTTTCCTGCCTCCAGGTGTCCGCCCTACTGAGGCGGAAATTGGTACTAGGAGTGGAGGCATTGTGACAAACCTGAATGTGTGTTTTAGGGAGGATCATGGTCTCATTTGAACCTTGGGCTGGAAGGCCATTGAGTGCTCAGAGCTCTGTGGTCTGTTCTCTAGGATCTCGGAAGATAGAGTCTGGAGAGCAATGCAGATGATGAAGGCCTGGCTTGCGAAGTTCAGAGGGGAACAAAGATCTAGCGTTGCTTGTATTTGATGTTTTGAATTCAGATACGTGGTTCCAGTCAGTCAGAAGAGTTGGCTGTGGTTAACACCAGATCAGAATGACTAAGGTGGAAACTTTGCTTTGCTGGTCCAATCGATACTCGTTTGCTGGAGTGCTGGAACCTTCTCCCTCAGAGCCAGCATTTCAGGCAAGGCAAGAATAAGACTGCATTGGTTTTGGGAAGCTGCTTTGCTGGGTTGATTGGGCTCGGCACCATGGGAGCTGGCACACTGTGGAGGGGCCCTGCTCCTTTCACAGAGCTACCAGGGCCTTCATGTGTGCCAGAATAGGGAAGAAAGGACATCACTTCCCTTTGTAGAGGGCAACTGGTCCCAATGCTGGGAGCAGCTCCAATAGCGCCAGTGAGTAGGGAGGCTGTTGAGAACTTACTACCTACAGATCATTCCTTAAAGACCTGGATATATCTCTAGGCCTTCCTAGAAATCATGGCTTGGGTTCTTGGCTGTGTGGATGGATCAGCCCGACTTCTGCCTTGTCCCACTGGCTGGACTCAGTTGGCCACTCCTGAAGCTCCATGTCTCCAGGATCAGGCCTCTATGTGGCTCTGCTGTGTGACTCATCAAACCATCAGATGTAGAGAGTGCCTGCCTCACCCCTATATGTAGTCACCCAACTCTGGAAGTTGCCTTCTGGCTATGAAACCTGAGGTCCTAGTCTTCCGTTTCTCTCACAGAAGGGCCAGAGTGCCCAGAAGCAATCCACACTCCAACCAGCACATTGCGTACATTACATCTCTTTCCTGAACCTGGGTACGGTGGCCAGACTACTGTGGTTGGCACCCACAAGTCTGTTGAAGCTACTTGCAGAGTACTTAGTACCCCTGGACACGATGAGGGAAAGCTGGTAAGCGTGGCCAGCTCCCTCAGTAGGCAATGCCACCTGCAGGCCCCACACTGGCCCCAGCTCCAGTTGCGTCAGTGGAATGGGCTTGGTGCTGCTCATACCTCCTGCTCTCCCTCCAATGCCTACATCTGTGTTCACAGCATCCGCTAACAGATACATGCTTGGCAGCCAAATTCTTGTCTGTTGTTGGGAAAGGGGGCTATTCCAAGACAGAATCCGGAGACATCACTTTATTTCAATGAGCTTTATTTAGGGTAGGAAAAGAAGCAAGGGGGACGGATGTTGGGACTGAAAATAGAGAGAGAGCCTTGGGTTTTTTCCTTGTGACCTTATGACCAGATAGAAGCAGCATGACCCGTGTTAGGAAGCCAAGGAGCAAGACTATAAATGCTAGCTATGACTTCCCCAGGGAAGGCTCTTCTCTGCCAGTGTCCTCAGGCACTGAGGCCCTTGCGGGCAACTATAAAACAGAGACCCTTGCATAAGGCCTGTGAGTATTTGAGGGGGACACAGTTGCATTTCAGCACCCGACAACCTGCATCTTGAAGAGCCTTCTCTACCGTCTCCTTCTCCAGGTAGACCCCAGAGAACTTCTTGGGGCCCACCATATAGTGCTGGAAACACAGAGTAACCATGGTAACCAGGTGGCCCCCTGGCTTCAGCAGGTCAGCCAGTCTGCGCAGGGCTGCCCGGTAGGTTTCCACATCAAGACAGGCACATTCCATGGCCAGAAAGGTCAGCACGCAGTCAGCCAGCGGCACTTGAGCTGACCCCAGTGGGGGTGTCTTGGTCACATCACACTTCAGGACACGAGTGACTGTCCTTCGGAGCTTGGCCTCCTTCTCCTGCCACCTGCTTCTGTGAGAAGATCAAGGAGGTGCTGTGGTGACTTGACTGATAACATGACCGCAGCGAACCAATACAACAAACGATACAAACTCATAATTATGAAAAATTGCTACTGTGATTGTTGCAATTTTCTCCGGCCCCACAACCATCTGTCTAGTTAATGTGCCCAGCGACATACCATACAGATGGAAACTGAGGCACTGAGCTGCTCACAGCCACCAGGGATGGTGGATTTGGTATTTGGGTTCATCCTCCTCTTCCTCTCTCTCTTTCTTCTTTATGCTCTTTCAGTCTTTTTGGTGTATTTCATTATCATCTTGTTTACACTTACGAGTGTGGGTCATATGTGTGTGAAAATGTGCATGCCAACCTTTGCGCGCGCACATGAGTGTGTGTGTGTGTGCGCGCGCGCGCGCGCG
>LOJH01015023.1:0-14089 GCA_001685095.1 Ellobius talpinus | reverse complement strand
TCTGCCTCCTGAGTGCTGGGATTAAAGGCGTGCGCCACCACCGCCCGGCTTGAACTAGTTTTTTAAGGTTATCTATTACAAAGCAGGCTGTTCTGTATTAACCTTTAAAATCTTTTATATGTTTATGTACTTCCTAAATTGGCATAAGGTCTTATTCTGCTGCATAGTTAGGAAACAATGTATAACTCCTATGCTCCAAGGCATGGGAATCTGCTCCTGGAATATGTTGATGTTCTTGCTATGTACTTGTAACTATAGAGTCAAAAGTGAATGACTTGCAGGGTTCAGAATACATTACCATTTTTGTTCTTGGAAGTTGAAGAAATTCTTCTTTGACTTGCACACGTATGCTGTGCTGCAGTGCAGCTCGTTTACTCTTCACACTCCATAGGATAGCCTCTCAAGTGTGTGCATGTGAGGAGAGGCATGCACATACATATGTATCCACTGGCAAAGCATTGAACTGAAAAGCACTGTGGTGAGGTCATCTTTCCGTGCCTTGATATCAGATTAACTGAGCGATATCTTACTAATGTATCTAGAAAAAAGTGACATCTCTCCAACTTACTGTTAAGAAAGACCTGCAGAAATTTAAAAACTGATTATTCCAGTATGTGTACTGTTTTATGTATAGACAAAAACTGTCAGAGGCATGGAAATACTACAGCATATGGGCAATTGATCATTTAGATGTCAACCTACCAGAGGAGTGACTCTGATGGAGGTTATTCCTGTCCAGGCAAAGCCTGCAAGAACTGCAGGACTGTTGACTCTGGAAACTGTTGCTCACCTTTGCTAAGGTATCTTGATGTCTTCCCAATACCTGCGCTGTGGTGTGTAATCTCATGTGATCTGTATATGTAATCTCACGATTACATCTCAATCTTATGGGCATATATATCTGTGGGTGGTTAGGAAGATGACTTTTCATTAAACTTCATGATTTTGATATATAGAATATATACTAGGCCATGCTTCATAACTAGATCTATTTGTTCCATTGAGGACTGTAAACACTTAAAAACCTGCTTTGTTCCTTTTGCTCAAACTAACTTCACGCAATCAGCTCATTTTTACCTCAGACAAATTCAAACTAGATTAAAGGCTTTTTGTAAATAGATCGTAAGTTTAAAACTTTACAGCTGTACGCAAGGTCAGAGTCCAGGTGTCTAACAAGGTTGCTACACAAAGCTCCCTAAGAAAAGCTTGCCTGTTCTTCACTTGCCAGTCTACTAGGCACTGTGTCGTTGTCCCATCGTCTCCCCCCCGCCCCCCGGTCTGGTTGGTAAAACTCCTGTAACTTTGGAACTTTGTATAGCCATGGCAATGGCTCAGCTCCTTATCGCTTACTCCAGGAATGTGCTTTTGGTCAATGAGAGGTAACTGTTAAAATCTTTTTTTTTATTGCTTCAAGGCTCCTGTAAGAAGAAGAGGGTTTTTGTTGTTATTGTTTGTTTGCTTGCTTACTTGCTTTTTGTGTTTTGTTTTTTGAGACAGGGTTTCTCTGTGTAACAGCCCCAGCTGTCCTAGAACTAGCTCTTGTAGATCATGCTGGCCTTGAATTCACAGAGATCTGCCTGCCTCTGCCTCTTGAGTGCTGGGATTAAAGGTGTGCACCGTCACTGCCCGGCTAAGAAGAAGAGTTTTTAGGCTAGAGGAGAAGAAGCTAGGAGGAATTAGAAGTAGGACAGGAGAATGAGAATGGAGGCAGAAAAATAAAGAGACTTGTTCAGAACAGCACATGCGTGAGAGAGTTCATTTGCCCTTATATATCCTAAGAAAAAAGTTCCTTTCACTTGCTGTAACATCCAGTCTGAGCCCTGAAGAAGATTTTGGGGCAGGAACCCAAAGTCCCTTTTTAGAAAACTGTTCACTAAATCAGATGTGGGAAATAGTGAGTCATTTAGAAGATAGTTCTTGTGTGTTCATCTTTTGTATAGGTTTGAATAAAATTAGAAAGAGCAAATCAAAAAATTAGAATGTACAGGAAGGAACTGCTCATCAGGGCGTAACAACCCTGTTGTACTTCTGCCAAACGCACACTGTTTTATACCATTGTTGCCTTCTCTGGTAAACATAAGTGTGATTCTGCCAGTCATTGGTCTAGGTTCTAGGCTTATGTGTACCAGTATCAAGGCTAATTTTAGTTTTAATAATTTGTAAAATCAGCAAATGGGGTTGGGGAGGCAAAAATAAGTTCATTGCATATTAGTTATTGAGTTTTCCAGCATGTCTTAGTCACTGTTCTGTTTCTGTAAAGAGATGCCAATACCAAGGCAACTCTTTTAAAAGAAAACATTTAATTGTAGACTTGCTTACAGTTGAGAGGGTTAGTTCTTTGTCATAGTGCGCAGTATGGCAGCACTCAGGTAGGCACTTAACCATACCTGAGAGCTATATCCTGATCTGTAGGTGGCAGGCATAGACTAACCTGACTTGGGCGTTTGAAACTTCAAACCCACCCACAGTGATATACCTCCTCCAACAAGGCCGCACCTATTCCAACAAGGCTACACCACCTAATCCTTCTCAAATAGTGCCATTCCCTGGTGATTGAACTTTCAAGTATATGAACCTTTGGTATAATTGGGCCATTAGTATTCAAACCACACCCTGGGAGACGTAAAAGAAGTGCTTGCTTTTTAACTAGGAATGTGCTGACAGCCACAGCCTCATGAATAAAATGAATCTGTTATGCCAACACAGCCTACCATGTTTCTATTTAATATGACTCTGGGTCTACAGCGGAATTTATGCAAATCTACATTCCAGCACCACCTGCTTTTAAAGTATCTAGTAGTGACTACATGCTCAGAAAGCATGAGACACAGATTATAAACAGACTTAGACAGCTATGTCTTTGCCTTTCTTGAGACTTTTACTGATCTCAGCAAATACTGTCCAAGCATGGAAAACATCGGTTAGTTTTGTTGAAATCTGGCATGCATATCATCTGAGTGTTTTACCACCTCCATCCCCCAGCCCTTTTGTCTGAATGAATCTTGTAGAAGCTTTCCTGAAGCTTAGATAAGACTATATCCAGATTAAAAGCTTTCAATGACATCTCAGTATGTTCAAAATTAATTGATCTGCTTTGTTTAGCCTTTATGGTCCTCTGTTCTGTGTTCCTTCCTTCCTTCCTCCTTCATTTGAGCTCTCCCTCCCTCCCTCCCTCCCTCCCTCCCTCTCTCCCTCCCTCCCTCTCTGTTGTCACATCTTACTCTCATTCAAGCTTGCAAATGATCTTCCAGCTGGAATTGATGTTTTCTTCCTGGGAGCTCCTGAAGTTTCTGTTTCTTTTAGTGCACTTAGTTTTGTGCATGAATATTGTTTTTCAAACTTTGTATTTATAGCTTACTCTCCTATTTCCTTTGTACATTATCTAGTGCATAGAGTGTGTCCTGACCTGTATTTATATGTAATTTATAAAGAATACTTTGTCAAGGTACGGTGGTGTATGTCTTTAATTCCAACACTCTGGAGGCAGAGGCAGGGGCAGACTGATTTTGTGTGTGTGTGTGTGTGTGTATTTTACTTTCTGACCACAGTGCCTCAGTGTCATCTTTTGTATCTTTATTTTTTGAATGTGACCCTTTTTTAAATTTTGAGTTTCTTACAGTGTATTTTGATCATATTCAATCCACATCACCTTTCCATGACTCCTCCAATATCTTCCCCTTCTCACACTCCATTTCCCAACTCCATGTTCTCTTTTTTTATATAATTCAAGGCATCCAGTTTGTTTTTCCCATTGGGTATGGGGTCAACCGCGGGAGTTATGGCTCTCCTACCAGGGGCTGTACCCTTAAAGAAAACTGACTCTTCCTTCCCCAAAAGCCATCAATGATCCATAGTTTTTCAGTTAGAAGTTGGGTCTTGTGAACCTTTTTCCCCTCCATGCTAGAAGTTAACTAACTGCCAGTCCTAGTAGGCAACCACAGCTGCTGTTTATGAGCTCACTTGACAATTGATGAAAGTAATGCAAGTAGATGTAGGTATCCCAGTCAAAACATTGTCATGCTCTGGTCCTCTCTGACCTGTGGCTCTAAAAACTTACTGTCTGCTCCCCATTGCTGGTACCTGAACCTTGCAGGGGAGTCAGTGTGTTGTAGATATTGTCTTATTCATGCATGAACACTTTACTGACAGTCTCTGAATGTTGATTAGTTGTGAGAAATTTCTGTGATGGTTTCTGAGAACTGCACTAATCTATGGCACAGAGACTTGAGTGGAGAAGACAGTTATTTTACTATGTCCATTTTGCAGAGTAGTTATTGTAGGTTCATCCAAAGGGACTATGAGCTCCAAAACCATGAATTTTTGGAAAGACTGAGGCAGACAGATCTTTATGGATTCCAACCTAGTGTGGTCTACATAGTGAGTTCCAGAATAGCAAAGTTTATGTGGTGAGACCTTCTCCCTCCTATTCCCCTGGAAAAACAAAACAAAACAAAACAAAAAAACCCAGCTTTGAGAGTTATTTCTTAGTTGAGAAAAAAAGCAGGTGTGAAGATGATTTATTCCAAAGGCGAGGATTTACAAAACTTGTACTGACTGGTTTTCTGTTTCAGCTTGACACAAACTAGAAATGTCTCCTTGAGATCCACTTAGTGTTTTCTGAATTAGTGATCAATTGGGGAGGGCCCAGCCTGCAGTGGGTAGTGCCATCTCCTGGCTGGTGGTCTCTGTTCTGTAAGAAAGCAGACTGTGCAAACCAGGGAAGACAGGTAAGCGTCATTGTTTTATGGCTTCTGCATCAGTTCCTGCTTCCCTGAGCCTGCCCTGTTTGAGTTCCTGTCCTGACTTCCTTCTAAGATGAACAGTGCTATAGCAGTATAAACCTTTTCCTCCCCAACTTGTTTCTTGAATCATGATCTTTCACTGTAGCAGTAGAACTCCTAACTAGGATAACATTATTCTTTAAAATCGTTTTGTTAAATTTTTAAATTTTAAAATTGGTGGTATTTTATGCAGTGACATTATCAGTTGACATGCTCATATGGATGGGGGATTCTCACAAGGATCCACCCCCAGATGAAGAGCTATACAATGGCTATGAGAGGAGAATCAGTTGGCTTTGAGATGGTCAGCCCTAAACACATGTGTATATTACTCACACCAAATGAACCCAACAAGTTGTATTTATAAATTTGTATGTGTATATAATGATAAGTAAAGAGTAAGAGGCAGTGAATTTGAGAAGTATTGGGCAGTGGGGGTGATGAAGTTAAAGGATGGAGAGGGAGGGGAGCAATGGTATAACTACAGTACTCATGCAGAATTACCAG
Source organism: Ellobius talpinus (assembly GCA_001685095.1). Classification (NCBI taxonomy): domain Eukaryota; kingdom Metazoa; phylum Chordata; class Mammalia; order Rodentia; family Cricetidae; genus Ellobius; species Ellobius talpinus. Next base: position 8,801 of record LOJH01015023.1, on the reverse strand, counting down.
TAAATAAATAAGGTATTTTGATGAGGTGTTACAGGAGTCCTGTGTTAACTAACTTGAGATGAGTATCATAAAGGTCATGTACTTACTAAGCACATGTTAACCTAATGATGCGAACATAATATATTTACTTAAAGAGGCTTCATTTGTCCTTCAAAGACAAATGTTTTGTTACAATTAATGATAAGAAAAAAACATTTTGTTTTGTAGGTATCCTGGTCAGATATTGGAGGACTGGAAAATATCAAACTGAAATTGAAACAGGCTGTGGAATGGCCCTTGAAACATCCTAAGTCTTTCATCAGAATGGGTATTCAGCCACCTAAAGGAGTTCTCTTGTATGGTCCCCCTGGGTGCTCCAAAACAATGATAGCAAAGGCTTTGGCCAATGAAAGCGGGCTGAATTTTCTAGCTATAAAGGTAGGATATTGGAATTTCAATGGCTACTCTCTTTTGGCTTCTTTCCATTACATCCTGTATGATGCCTGTTCTATAAGGAACAGTTAATTTTATTTCTTTATCTGAGGTAGATGACAGTAAAATAATAAGTAGAGAGATAAAAACATAAGCTGGAGCAAATACCCAGTTTAATTAGAGCAATCTTGGTACAATCAAAATTCTGAGGAAATGTGTCTTCCCCTGTCTCGCCTCCCCTAAATGAATGGTTAGGAAGTATACATTTTTGAGAGAACAGTTTAAATTCCCTTCCCTTTCCTGCTAATCCCTCTCCCTTTTCAGAGCTCCAGCTTGCCTGCAACATGTCTGACTCAGACTTGCTGTCTGTTTTCCTGCTCTTTAAGGAGTTTCCCGGGAGTGGTCTTCTGTGTGTGTGGATCCTTTCCTCACAGTGCCTTTGTGTAATAATTCTATCCCTTGGATGGTTTGCTTTTTGTCTAGTGTGTTAAATGTGTCAGGACCAAGTTGCTGAGGTTATTTGGTAAATAAAATTGTTAAATAAAAACCTCCTGTTATCTTAACAGTATCCATACTGTACTGTTTTCATCCCAGCCTGTATAGTTAGGTACAAATGGGTGTCTTCTTTATAGCACAGAATTTTCAAATTAGCCATGTAGTTACTTAGAAAGATTTGGAAGTCATCCTTACAACTTGATCTGTTCACTGCCTTTTAAGTTGCAGAGCTGGCATTCTATGCAGTGAAAGAGACATTACCTTTTTCCTTCCTGGATATGAAGAAGACAAAGGTGGCACAATTACAGAAACAGCATTGTGTGTGAAGTGCAGCCCTGCACACTATCGCTTTTAGCTCTTGCTGGGACTTTGAGCCTGCCACTCAGCTTCCGTGTCCTTTTGTTTACTTGAGTAAAACCTGCCCAGTGAGAAGTTTGGTGCAGTTCTCTGTAGCAGTATGCTGGTTTTTCACTCTTTTGGTTCTTTCTGGGGCCGACCACCCAGCTCCCAAATAAATCACACACAGAGGCTTATTCTTAGTTATGAATGCTCAGCCTTAGCTTGACTTGTTTCTTGCCAGCTTTTGTTAAATTATCCTGACTGCCTTTTGCCTCTGGGCTTTTTTCCTTTTCTTATTTCTGTATATCTTTCCTTCTTACTCCATGGCTGGTTGGGTGGCTGGACCCTGACATCCTCCTCTCCTCCTTTCCTCTGGATGCTCCTTCTCCTCAGTTCTTCTATTTACACTCTCTGCCTGCCAGTCCTGCCTGTCCTTGTTCCTGCCTTGCTATTGGTGATTCAGCTCTTTATTAGGACCATCAGATGTTTTAGATAGGCAAAAAAATCACAACTTCATAGAGTTAAACAAATGGAGCATAAACAAAAGTCACACACCTTAAAATAATGTTCCTCAGCATTTCTCTGTCAAATGTAACATTTAATGAGCTATGAACCCCATATTGCCATTTAGCCTGTGTGACTTTGGCCCTTTATTTCACTTCTTTGTATTTAATATTTATAGTTAAAATTATGACATGTATATATATGTTTATATATAGATACCATGATTAAAGCAGGATTATGATCCATTTTTAAGATTACAATTATTATGAAAAGTGCCTGAAGCAAGCTGATGCCTGATTTACCATACGAATTTTGAGGCTAAAATTCTGGAGGGCGTATTGTTAGGTAGTATCTTGGCAAAAGCACAGGAAGGTGTAAGAGTTCATTATAAAGCAGGTAGCCAGAGAGTGAAAGTCAGTGGCTGAGCTCCCTCTTGTAACAGCTCATCCCCCAGAAAGTCAAACTCTCACAAGAACTGACATTCCTTCTGAGAGGAGGATGATCTCATTGATCAAAAAGTGTGGTAGCAGATTGCGAACTATTTTCTTTAAATGTAAGTGCTGTCTTTAAAACTGAATATAAACTTGTTACTCTGTACTAGACTATAGTGTTTTTAACAGCTTGAACTTCAACCTCAAGGTAACCTTTCTTGGTGATGAAACTGCTCTGATAGATTGAATTCTAGAGCAATGCAGCATAGCAGTTTAGCATTCTGTGTTGCATTGTACTGGCACTCATCTGGCTGAGGTTCAGGAGCCTGTAATTCAGTACACAATCACAGACTCTTGGGCCTTCCATTACTGCCATTACTTGTTAGTAATGCCTGACTTGAATTGTTCTGGCCCAGTTTTTCTCATAATGCTAAATAATTAGGTTAACTTCAGATCTGTGTTGTTCACCTTCTCATCTCCCTCCCCTCCCCCACACCCCTTCTTCCTCCCCCCCTTTCCTTTGTTTCTTCCCTGGGCAGCTGGTGATCTGCTTCTGCGTAACTACTTTGAGGTATGAAGGATCCTCAGATGGTTCAACTGTTTGGCATGCTTTCACATTTCCTATATATTATCAAGTCTATTTATACAATGAATTTATGTCATACTTATATTTCTGCTAGTGGTGCTATGACACTGACATATTACTCAGCAGAGAGGCTGCATCACAGAATCATCATTATTCTTTCCAGCATTGATATTGAAGTTGTCTTTTTTTAGAACCCTTACCTATGAAAGGATGAAGACCTTTCTTAATATTCTCTAACTGCTCTTACTTAAGCTTGATTAAAAAGCTGTGTATAATATGCTTGGGTTTACATTGCTTTTTTAAAAAATTATCTTCATTATATTAATATTTTATGTCATATTCTTCACTTTTATGGATAGTTGTTACCAGAATAACAGTAGTAATACCTAGTTAGCATGTACATCCAATAAAAATGGTGACTCCAATATTTTTCTTTCTGATTTTTGTCAGGACACATGTTGCCTAATTAGTTGCCCTAAACTGAATAAAATTGACATTCAAACTCCTTACCAAAGCCTGCCTCCAACAAAAACTCATTGTGCTAATTAATTAAAGCCTGTTTTATTGGTTGGGGCTTGAGGTTTGTCTGATTCACTTTGGTAATGCCTTTCTGTGGTCATATTTAGGAAAGTAATGTAGCATGTGTGAATGAAAAGCACTCTTTGCCATATCATGAAAGGACAGTCCTTATTCTCTATCATTTTGTGGGACTATAGAAATAATCTTGCCAGATAAAACCGTGCAAAATGGTCTTACTAATCAGTGGGGAGGTTAGGAATGTCACACCATCCTTCAATTTTCCGTCAGAACATTCTGAACACTCATTGCTTGCGCTGGTGCAAGGCAGTACTTCTTTGGTCTTACGGCAGCTTCTTTGCTGGCTTTTCTTGGAATCTTTCTCTTCTTGTCTTCCACTCAGACCTCGACACCCTGGTCTCCACTTAATGAGCAACTTACAAATTTATTTACCCATTTTATATTACTATATTTTGAGATTTTTTTCAGATTTTGTTTTCGTTGCCGTAACTAGTGCATTAGTTATTTACTCTTTCACATCTTTCCTTGTATGTATGTAATGGTCTCCTTAGGGTATCTGTATATGTAGAAGTTCCGACCGTTGCATATGAATGTTCTTAATAGTACTAGATAATTTGGAATTGCCTTATTTTGTTATGTTACAAGGGTTTTTTTCCTCAGTGTCTCATGAATTTTCTTAATATATTGAAGTCCATGTTTGCTCTCCAGCAGTCAAACCGCTGATATTGTAGATGGTTTTGAGTATTTCAGACAGAGATGAGCTCTTTAAAATTGTAGTAGAGAAATCTATAGCAGACTCAGACAACTATAGTCTTTAGACAAAATGTTTTGGTTCAGACTTCTAACAATAAATTTCATATTTTTAAGGGATTTTTTTTCAAAAATGAAGAGGAAGAATAATATCTAGACTGTTATTTCCCGAGCCTAAAATGTATAAATAATTGTACTATTGTGTTGTTTTAATGTGATTAATTTTTGCTTGCACAGGCAGGTTAGGAATTCTCTTGTTAAAGTCAATAGTACAATTTGATAGAATTCGATTTCTCTTACATAATACCTGGAGACAGGAAAGCAATAGCTAGCTAAAAAGCAGTTATACATGGGCAGCAGATTGTGACTAGACACTATGAAGCTTTATCACAAGGTGGTTATAAGAATGTGTTTCTGGGGTAGTTAACAGTCTGGATGGTCCTGAGACTCCTTGGCAAGGATAGTGGCTAAGAAGTGCCTTCAAGGCCTTGTCATGTTGTGTTGAGGGCAGTGTTGAGGCCGGTAACATTCAAGTACTTTTATCCTAGATTACTTGTATCTTCTGTTTACTTAGTTTTTAGGGTTTATCATGAAATTATAAGAAGACTATTTCTGCGTTCTTTACTTCTTGCCAGATAGGGCTTTTATCTAGTAGATTTAGGTATAAACTAATAAACAGATGTGACTGGGTTTAGGAATCTATACATGTGACTTTTTGTTGGTCTTCTAAATTAGCCTGTTATATCTTTGGTGCTTATACCATGCTTGGTATATCATAAAACTACCCATAGGTGGACAGTCAGTGAGCAAGTTGCTATCAAACATACTTAGTCACAGCCTCTCCTTTGTATTGATGTGTGGCTTTAGAACATGTGGCTTTAATATTTGAGGCATAAATAACACCTAAGGGCAATAAGCATGCTTTAGGAACTAATTTAAATAAAAATGGTGGGTTGGGGTTTTTTTTTTGTTTTGATTTGATTTTTTTATTTTGCTTTTTGCTTACTTTCTCTTTGTGTTTTTCCCCCTCCTTAATAAAAAAATATGGGTGACTGTGTGAAGACACTAAAGCATTGGCTTCTTCCCTTACAGGGGCCTGAGTTAATGAATAAGTATGTTGGTGAATCTGAAAGAGCAGTTAGAGAGGTAAGGAGAGAATCTCGTCCTTCTGTGTAGTTCTTACTTACTTTTGGGTAATGGAAAGTGGTATAAATCTTCAAGCAAATGCTATTTTATGATTTAAAATGCAACTTTGAGTACTCTTTAATATTTTTGTTCTTACCTATTATACTATCCTAACTTTTATTTTTCCCAAAATTAATTTTAATAACTATCATCCCTTCCCATGTTTGTAAAAGGAAATGTCTATCTTTCTGAAGGGCGGTCAGTCTTATATGGAATTTTAAGCTTTTATTTTAGGTAGCTTTTCATTTTTAATAAGCATTGTATTTGAAATTTTCACCTTACTGACTTGATCTTCTTTCTGCCTTGTGGTTTAGACAGTGTATCTTCCTTGTGTTGACTGATTTAAAGCCAGCTCCTGACTGATAATGCTTCTTCATTCTTGCTGTTAAAGTTGGTCCAAAGTTGGGGCAACTAGGGTCACCATTTGATCACATGCCGTAACTTTACTACTTTTCCCCCCTTCGTTCATAGAACACACAAATAACAATGGGATATTGGCTCTTATTTGTGAAGACTTTAGTGCTAATTAGGAGAAATGGGGTTTCAAATATTTTGTCACAAGAAGCTATTTAAAATTACATTTTGTCTTTTCTACTTAAAATATAGATGATGGTAAATTTTGGAAAGTGTTAGTTGAAATGATAGCATGAAAAACAGCAGTATTTACTAATATTGAATTGGTCCCTGTATCTTTATGATCATGTGACACATGAACAAAAAATAATGGTCTAAGTTATAAGAGATACATATTTGGATTTTTTTTTTCTGCCCATGCTGCCTTCTTCCAAGCTCGTTTTCATACATTGTTTTATTGACTGTTCCATTGGGTAAGACACTGACTTATGTTCAGTCCAGTCTATGGTCCTTAACATCTAAACATTTTTCTTACCTGGGTTTTATGTCAGCCATTTTCCTGTACATTCTTAAAATGATTTTAGCTTTGAGATGTATGAGCATTTTTTATGGCTTTTATTTTAATATGTTTTATGGTAGTGTTATTCATTAAGTTTCAGGTATTGAGCCAAATGTTTTATGCCCCTGTTTGTTACTCATTTCCTAATCTTCCCGAGATCTGTATGAATTATTACCATCATCATTTTCAAGATGTGGAAATACCAGCACTACCAAGTATTATATCTGCTGAAGCTCATATAATACTTGGTAGAGCTGGTATTTAGCTGAATTTCTCCAATTACGTAACTTTTCCTCCTGTAATGTAGTAGTAATTGGTAGTCTATTCACCACTAAGGAAGTTACTCTTAAAGCACTAAGTGTTTTGGGCACCTCTTATGAGGTATAAATGACGTGATCAGGCTAGTAGTTTTGTACATGATAAATTTGATTCTACATGTTTTTCAGAAGGAAGCCAACTTTGGAATTTTCTAGCATTTGTTAATTTTGTCTACTTTGGTATTCTTTCCTCTAGATATTCCGTAAAGCAAGAGCAGTGGCACCTTCCATTATCTTTTTTGATGAACTTGATGCTTTGGCAGTTGAAAGGGGCAGGTAAGAATTCTTAAATATTAGCATGTTAAATAATAATAGTTAATATTTTGATGCAAATTTTACTTAATACTATATTTTTCTAGAATAAATCATTTCTGAATTTGTGCAGTTAATTTCTCCTTTATCTACTTTTTTCATCTAATCACTCTGTATAGTAATTTTTTATACAATTGGAAAAAACTGATAAAATTGAAACATTTGAATTAATTTTTAGTTTGCTTATAAAGTTCCCTTAGTACTATATATTAGAAATAATAGTATTGATATAAACATATAGTTAAACGTGAAAACAAAAGTTTAATTAAATACAGTTATTTGGTATAGGAGAAGTAAATTATATAAGTTGTTACTATATGACCCACACAAAACCCTTATTTTCATGTTTCTTGCTTTGTATTGATAAAGCACATCTTTAAACAGTGTCAAAATATAAAAGGCTTGAAAGGAAGAAAAACTATATAGATTTTACAATTCTTTAGAATAAACTGTTGTAATTAAATAGAATGTAAATTATCTAAAATGATTGGACCAAAATGCCTTAAATTTCAGGATTTTTTCTTTTAAGTTTTGGGATTCTTTTTTTTTTTTTTTAAGACCTTGATGACAAGATGCTCAAAGAGTTTTAAGTCCTGGAGCATTTCAGAAGTGTTATGTATCAGCTTTTCAAAATCAGCTTAATAATTATGGCAGTGAGCTTTCCTTGAAGATAAATTTCAGTACATCATTTCGTCACTTTTTTTGGTGCTGGGAACCAAACCTAAGACTTTGGCTTTGCTGTGCATGAATTCTACCCCTGAATTAAAAAATCTCCTGCCCAACAAATACTTTCTGTAACAGGACCCGTTAGTCCATGTCAAGTTTCTATTAAGAGCTGGTTTTCTGTTCTGTAGTGCAAAGACATCCACAACAGATACACAATAGTGGGAAAACGGCTGGCTAGCCACACAGTCTGTGTATCGTTTGCCAGTGTCTGTTTTGTGTTTTCATATAACCCTTTGATTATATTAAATGCCTCATGGCATTGTGTATCTTTTGAGAATAATTTGCACAGCCGTCTTGACTTATGAAAGGAAAGAGGAATTACTATATTATAAATGTCTAACTAGTACTTCCTATTGCTGAATATTTTTGAATGCCCTGTTGCCTTTCTCTAGCAGATAATAAAGTTTTGTGGTATTTCATTATTTTAGTGACTTAAATGTTTGTAGTTAAGCTTTTTATTAATGTTGGTTTTGATTTCCTAGGATGTCAGTTTTATGGATTTTGTTTCCTACTGATGTTTTAAAAGTCAACCAAGCTGTTTTCTTGGCCTATGAAATGTTTTCACCAAGTTGTTCTCAGACTAGGTCTAAGTGGTTATGTGGAAATAAAGGCAGAAATGATATGGGGAATAAGAATGGAAGAATTCCCCTCTTACTCTTAATGTTAAACCACCACTTTTTCCTATAAGATAGTAATTGGATGTGTTAACCCTCCCTACTATGTAGAAGTGACAAGAGATGTCAATAATATGTTTCTAAATATATGTGATTTAAATAAAAATACTAATTAATTTCCCATAGGTACTATATAACAACAAAGAACTGCAAAATTTTTGGTCTGAAAGGGCATTTGCATAGCTGGATTAAATCAAGTCCCTAGATTGTAATTGACAAATCCTCAAGAGAACCACAGGCACACAGTCAAGTAATCAAAATATTGACTAATAAGAATGAGGGGCTAGAGGGTCGGAGGAGCTGGTGATTTTGATTCATCTGGGTACTTAGGAGCACCTGAGTCCAGCTTCTGCTCATAGGTTTTCCTGTCATTGGTTAACAGATTTTCTGTTGTATTTAAATACACTTATGAAATTTTATTATAGCATTTCTGTTTATGAAACCTTTTGTTTTTTGGTATAGACTCTCTTAGAAGCTTTGCAGTAATTCACCCTAACAAAAAAATAGAATGTGCTGGGTGGTGGTAGTGTATGCCTTTAATTCCAGCACTTGGGAGGCAGAGGTAGATTGATCTCTGTGAGTTCAAGGCCAGTCTCTTCTACAGAGCTAGGACAGCTAGAG
>LOJH01015022.1:6819-23724 GCA_001685095.1 Ellobius talpinus | reverse complement strand
TATATATATATAGATCTTTTGTCTTAAAAAATCAGTAACTTTGGCAAACTGGACCCAAGATCACCCATGGAAAAATCAACCGCCACTGAACAACTAGCTGATCACCATTTCCTCCTGCTCACTATTGCCTTATACATCAGCATCACTTAATCAGCATCTGAATTTAAGCCCTGCACCTATAAAGCTAGTGTATCATGTTGTGTTATCTTTCCCAGAAATTAAACTCTGAATCTAAAACAGACTATTGCTATTGCCCTAAGTCACCCATCGTAATTACATGGTAGGACCTTACTGCTGAAGACACTGCATACTTTGTTTTGCAGGACATAAGTGAAATCAATCTCAAACTGATCAGGAAGTTTCTTCCCTGCTGCCTGGCATTCGTGGGGCCAGACAGTGCTATGCAGACTGCTGGGGGAAGAAAAAACATCAATGGTCCTGCCTAGTATTGGATCCTGCATTGTACAATACTGACCTTCCAGGCAAGATGTGCCTACTGTTACAACAGTTGCACGCCTGTTACACACTTACTGCTTTCTGACTGGATTTGAGGCTTGTTCTACAGAAGAGAATTTCATGCCTCCTACTCTATATCCTGGTCAATGGTCCTGATATTATTACTTTGCTAAATAGTCATGTTGTCAAATTGCCTTCTAAATATTTATATTTATACCTACAGCCCAGAGCTGCTTTCAACAATGGTCAGAGAAATTTCCTTTTTCAGTGGGCAGAAGTCAAAGGAGAGATCCATTACTGGTGAAAGTGCTATGAAAGCCCAGAAGAGGAGGAGGTAACAACTCCCACTCTATCACCAAGGCTCAGGCAACATACAGAAGAGGAGTTGAAAAGAACGTAGGGGTGGAGGGCAGTGAGAGCAGCTGTAAAATGCTGTCTTCTGGCTAGAGGTGGCTATTACGTTTCACAGTAGTTCGGGTTAGCTGATATGATCAAGCCAGCCAAACCCTGACATAGATTTGTCATATGTCATTTGACATACTAAGGCCACAGCCCTTACTGAAGAATTATTGGTGATAGTTGGGAGAAGCAGAACAATTGCTTTTAAGGATATGGCCATGGGTAAGACTCCCATTTGCTAAAAGATGGCCCCATACCCATGCAAATGGACAGCACTGAATGGACTTACAGAGAGGGTTATTTAAAAAACAATAACAACATGAAATTGGGAGGGGATTATGAGGACTGTTGGGGAGATAGAGAGTAGATATGATCATATTTAATTGCATATGTATGTGAAATTCAAGAATAAAAAATTGTTTTTAAACTGTAAACCCCCTTAAATTAACCTTTCAGCCAGCTTAATATATGAGTTGATCAGCATCTTCATCTTCTGTGGGCCTTACAGAGCTCTCTGGAATATATTCTAAGCAGGTACTAAGCAACTTAAGCAATGAAGGAAAGGGCTGTAGAGTTTCACACAAAATCACTTTCCCCTGTGCTATTACTCACCAGTTTGGAATTGGTGACTGGTTTATTTCTTAAGGCTGGAGGCCTATAAGCTGTTGTAACTTTAGGTTCCTCACTGGATACTTCACTTGGCACTGCTTGGTACTTTATTGTTTTTGCTGGAAATACTCCATCCAAAAATGGCTGCCAAGACACCTGCCATAATTCTCCATTTGATGGCACATCATACTTATGCAAGACAGAGCCAGTATAATGCCAAATCTTAAACCCATTATTAACACGTAACCTGGGAGCACATGTAGCAGTTAAAATATGTTCACCATCTGGGCACCAGGCAAAATATGTAGAATCAGAAGCCACTGGCTTAGAAATCAGTTTATAGTTTTTAACATCCCACACTTCCATTTGTCCCCGAAGATTTCCAAATCCAGCCAGCACTAATATATGGCCATGAGGGCTATAGTAGGCTGCATTGCGAGGACCAGTCCCAAAATCAAACACAGGATCACACTTCAGGTTGAAAACCGTCGCTTTCGCAGGCATAAAACCATAAACAGCACAAAACTCGGTAGAGCTACAATTCCAAACAACATCATAAATTGGGCCATTTTTTGCTAGAAAAAAATATAAGATACAAATCAACAGTAAAAAAATTATATGAATACTAGTGCAAGATACAAATAACATTCATAAGCATGCCAAACATTTTTTCAAACTTTAAAAATATTTTTTCATGATATACTATGAGTATTAATACATAATCATACATTCAAGAACTCCCATAGAATTTTATTATCTTCTAAACACATTGGCAATATGGGCTCATGGAAGCCAATATAAACTTACTGTAATACTTTATTACTAGAAATAAAAAACATTTTTAAAAATGAGGTTTTGCTAGGATGTCCAGGCTAGTCAAATTCCTGAATTCAGATAATCATCCTAGCTCCAAAGGGCTGGGACACAGACTACCATGTCCAGCAATAGTTGGTTGGTTTTTTTGGGGGGGGAATGAGAATACCTGCACATTACTATACAAATATAAATTATATAAAATCACATGCCATAAAAAGTATCTATCAAGGCAATCCATTTCATTTCTTGAATATCCTTTTAGAATATTTTCTTGAAATAAAGCATCTTCTCTAAATATAAAAAAAAGAAAAGTTCTAGGCTTTCGTTAATACCATATTTTGGAGATTTTTCTACATGATCATGTTAAAAATCTGCCTCAGCCTCTGCCTCTGTAATTCATTATAAACCTCCCTGATCATTTCTCCAGTGGGTAAGTGCAGACAAACATAAGGCGGCAGCTATAGACAGACAGTGGTGGGGCACACCTTTAATCCAGCACTTAGAGGGCAGAGGTAGGTGGATCTCTGAATTCAGGGCCAGCTTGGTCTATAAAACCAGTAGTAGGACAGCCTGTGACACAGAGAAACCCTGTCTCAGAAAAACAAACGAAAAGGAGAGCTGTGTGGTTACTGACTTGGCAATGCACCCTCACAACGTTTCATAATGTTCTGTGAAGCAGCTGCACCGGTTTCCATGTCTCTCAATAGGTTCGAGGGCGCGGGTCTCCTCACGCTCACACTATACAGCTTATTTTTACCTATTAGTTTAAATTTATGCCTTGGTTTTGTTAATTATTGCTATCTTTCGAAATTAAGGTTACTCTTTCTTACACTCACACATCCCTTGTCTCTTTCTTGTTGGTATTTTTGGATATTTTTTCTGGGGTCTCTTATAATTCAAGTCAGCCTGGAACTCAATATGTAAATGAAAATGACCTTGAATCTCTGACCCTCCTCCATCTGCTAAATATTGGGATTAAAGGTATTTATTACTATGCTTAACCTTGTCAGCTTAGAAAAAAAATCTTTTTGCTTACCTAAGTTAATAGATTCTTCTAACAGAAACCTAAAAGATTTTGTATATTATAAATTTATCATATTTTCCTTAGGATTTTTGTCTTGCTTAGAAAATCTTTTTTTATTCCAAGATTTTTTATAATTCCAAGTTTTCTTACATTTTCAATAAGTGCTAATTTTATAACACACTAATGTCTACAAATATACAGATCTATTTCTACATATTTTATTTTATACATACATTAATTTTTCATAAGTCAGATCCAAATGCTCTTAAACTGTTTTACATTTTAATATCTTGTAGTATCAGAATTTCTCATGGCCTCTTAATGGTTTTCAAAATATTCTTGTGTTAACCTTTTATTACCAAATTTCAGACCAGTTTATCTAGTTTTTTTTATTTAAAAAAAAATCTGATTGGCATTAAAATTTCAAATTTTAGATTAACTAAGAGAGGAATGCCATCATTTATAAAAGTTTACTGATTAATGTTTAGAGTTTAATCTGAAGAGTTTTAGTCCATAGGCTCTTATAATATGTTTCTTGGGATGTCTTGCTTTATTTAAAAGGCTGTTATTTGACTGTGATTTCATTTATACAAAGACAAATCCAGTGTCATCCTTCCTTAGATCTGTTATATTTACTTGATATGTCGGCTCTGACTTCTTATTTCAGTGGGAATACAGGGCATTTTGGAGGAAACTATGGAATATTTCTCTACTTACACATGTTCAATTCAAAGGGAGGAAATGAGGAAGCTGCCGGAATTTAAAAACTATTATTCTGGGCTGGAGAGTTGACTCAGCAGTCAAGGGCCACTTGTTCTCTTGCAGAAAACCAGAGGGTCAACTCACGACCAATGTAATTCCAGTTCCAGTGCACTCTTCTGACCTTCTTGGGCAACATGTATGCATGCACACAGCACACAGGCATCCATGTAAGCAAAATACCAGACACATAAAGTAATAAAATAATAAAAAGTCTAAAAAAATTTTTAAGTAAAATAACTATTATTCTATAGTTAACTTAGCGTATTCAGGTAACAATGTTGGACTTTATTCTCATTTCTGCAGCAATTATTAAGCTTACTAAATCTGCTTGCTGTGTTAGTAAAGTGCTCAGAGAGCTGCTATAGAAGACCACATTACCCAGAGATTCTACTCCTACTCAAGAACTGGCATAAGGCTAACAAACTAACTGGAGTCTGTCAAAGTCAGGCTTGCTTGAGGATGACTTTAAGTTTGTCAATGAAGAGGAATTTAATCAGAAATGCTATCATGGTATTTGGGTTTAGTCATTTGATTAAGAATTTAGACTGTGCCAGGCATGGTGGCACACACCTTCAATCCCAGCACTCAGGAGGCAGGCAGATCTCTGCAAATTCAAAGTTAGCCTGGTCTACAAAGCAAGTTCAGGAACAGCCAGGCTATTATATAGAAAAACCCTGTGTCAAAAAACAAAACCAAACAATTTAGGTTGCATTACCTTCATGGCATTGTGTGTGTGTGTGTGTTTTCTTTTAAGGTTATTGATTTTAACCACAAGGAAACTGTTAAGGCATACTCACGTAATTGTACTACAGCACTCTCTCCATTTGTTGCAATGTAGTGCAGAGTTTGTTCTCCATAGTAGGAAGCTCCTGTCTTGTCAACCTCTGTACTAGCTATTACCAGCACAGCAGTAGCTATAACAGTGAAGCAATATCCAATTATATTTAAGACAAGTTAAAAATCATCTATACATTCCTTTCTTTATATGTGTGTGTGCGTGTGTATGTGTGTGCGTGTTTTTCAGAGAATGTCAAAATTAACATCTGATAACAAAATTTAAAAACTATTCATCATACCTTTTTTATTCCACAGCATCATAACCTTATCAGCTTTAAAGAAGCTTTTATTGGCCAGGGCTGCATGAGGTCCATCAAAGTTGGGGTACTGATATAATCTAACAAATGAAGGTGCACCTTTACTTCCTGGGACATAGACTGCCACCTAAGACACACATGCACAAACGTGTATTTTAGAAGCATAAAATCTGAGATGGATACTTTTAGAATTACTTTTAAAAAAGAGAAAAGAGTTAGGTTCTATATAAGTAAATAAAAACAGGAATTACCTTATAAGGTTGGCTTCCAGGTGATAAATTAAAGTCATTAACTTTTTGCAAATGTAATTTATTTGCAATTGTGTCTAAAATGAGAGGAAATGGATTACAGATTGATAATAAGTTAACAAAAACACAGCAAACTCAGAATTCATTATAAAGTCTATTGAAACAACAAATTGTTCATTGCAGTTTCATGCAGATGAGGCAGAGCAAACCGACAAAAAAAGGCATGGGTGGGAGCCAGAAAGAACTAGGCTTCAATTCCAATAACCAACCCATTTACTAGGTGTGTAAACTTGGGCAAGTAATAAGATGATACTAACTATACCACTAACTTCTCAGGGACTGATGACAATGACAAGCAAATGGTATATGCTCCAATAAATGCCAATCTTTATAGTAAAGAATTCATAGAGCCCATTAGATGGGAAAGACTGGCCTCAGCTTGCTAGGGTAAAATGTGTATACATAAATTCTATTTGATAAGTAAGATAGTTGATAGTGATTACACTATCCTAAGCAATGAGAATCCATGTTAATAAGCAATAGTGTTACCTTAGTTAATGGGATAAATACAACAATAATATTTAGGATGGCCCTAACCCTATAATACCACCAAGGAAAGGAAAACTATATATTTAGATTATGGCTAGCTCGTAGTTAAGCATTTGGCTAGTAGTGTGAAACCCTGGGGACAAATTCTTAGCACTGAAGACAAACAAACAAACAAACAAAAAACTTTGAAAACTGCAATTAAAGCAAATAATAAAATTATTTAGTAAGTCTTTTCATACTAAAATTGTTGTTTTCAAAGAAGTGAATTTCATTGTTAACATTCCGCGCACAGATAACTTCATCATCTGACCAGGAAGGACACCTATGTCAAAAAAAAAAGAGATTTGGGAAAAAGTAAAACGATGTTAAAGCTATGATGCTGTTTAAGATAAAACACTTATACTACACCTGCTACCAACAGTACTAATAGTATAATTAAATGGTGTATCATTAAAAATATATTGTTTCTTCCTTTTTAAAAACTAAAAGGGATATTTTACTATAATATAGACCTATAGACTTAAAAAGCCTTTAACAACAGGACTTTAGAATAATTTATTTTCAAAGTCAATACTAGAAAAACAAATATATACAATGACATTAGCAATATCGTGAAAATATCACTTTCCGGACTGGAGAGATAACTTAACAGAGATAACTCAATACTTAATACCACTTGTTCTTGAAGACAACCTGGGTTCATTTCCTAGCACCCATAGTGTAGCTCACAATCATCTATAACACTAGTTCCAGAAGATCTGATGACTTCTGACCTCCAAGGTCACTAGGCTTACATAAGGTAAATATATACACTCAGGCAAAACATTCTTAAAATAAATCTAAATATTTTAAATAGCACTTTAAAACATTTATTTACCAGTTTTGCATTTTTTTCTGTATGAAAGATTTCAAACATGTTCCAGTTTTCACGTCATAAAGCTGTAGGTTGGGTACCCCAGCTGTGCCATCTTTAGAAGCTGCAATAAAAATTTTTATAGTGATTGTCTTCTAACACTTGTTAAGATTTCATGCTCACAAATATCTTGAATAGTATTAAGAATATTAAATAAAAGAATTGCCTACAATCAACTTTTCCTTGTCTTTAATTAAGTAGTTAATCATTCGTTGCTAAAAACCATGACAACATGACAGTTGTTTGAGTTAAAGTCCATCTCTGAAATGATTGCTTTTAAGTTTTAAGAATACTTGAGGGACTTATTTATTAATTCTGAAATTATTGTCAAAGGGATTAAGTCATAAAGGTTTGCACTAGTAATTTATGATTTTCAAAGTCCCTTCAATTTACTTGGAAAAACAAGATTCATTAGAGTCCAAGCCTCTGGAAAGAATAAAATCCCGAGGTTTATAATCAACTATTGAATAATAATAATAATAATAATAATAATGAACTATTATCATTCATTTATTTAAAAAGATTGCCATTGGTAGAGAATGTTTTATCCCGTTCTTCCTTTTTTTATATATGAGACAGTCATATATATCCTAGACTGACCTCACATTCCTGCTGAGAGTGACGTTGAACTTCTGATTCTCTAAGTACTAGAATTACAGGCATGTGATACTTCAACCAGTTTACGTAGCGTGGGGATCAAACACAGGCCTTATGAATGCTGGCAAGCACTCTACCAACTGAGCTGCATCCCAGCCCTAATAAAATGTTCTTAACACAGCCTTTATACCACTTTCTTCTATCTGTATGGATAAAGCATGGCTATATGAAAGTTCCTATGTCGTTACCATTATATGGCTTTAAATGTATCAAACAGGACAGTTTCCTATCCTTTCTGTTCTTGGAGACAAGGTCACAATCTAATTAGACTCTTCTCCACCTCACAGTCCTCCTGCTTCAGCCTCCCAGCAGGACTGGACTCACAGGAAGGTACGCTCCACACTGTCAAAACACACTCTTGTTTCATATTCTATCCACTGTACTGACTTTTGCTTATAGTGATTAATAAAAATGCTGACTAAATCATTATTATTCCTGATATTTAGAGATTTTTTCTAGCCAGCAGTCATTTCCCTTCTAAATTTTATTTTGCAGTTTTTCTTCTCCTTTATCTCATAACTTACATTTTCACTTTACTTCCTGAGTTATGTTATTTGCAATCAAATATGGCCCCAAAGTATTAAAAGTAAAATCCTAGAAATAACTCATTCATTTGAAATTGCCTACCATTTTAAGTGATGAAACTTGAGCCATCCCATTCTGTCCAATTGGAACACAAGTCTTTCTTTTTAATAAATCATCCTTTGAAAAAAAATTATTTATTGTTTGCTTGCTTGTTTATTTATTATTTATTTAGAGGCAAAGTCTCACTATGTATTCCTGGCTGTCCTAAAACTCACTTTGTAGAACAGGCTGGCCTTTAACTCACAGAATCCACCTGCCTCATTAATCGCTGTGGGTCCATACTACATCCATATGCTTCTACCCACCCAATAGTCTTCTTGGTGATTGTATTTACAGGTAGAGGACACAGTGCTTTACTAAGTAACCCTTATTTTACTTAATGAGAGGAACACAAAAGTAGCGGTGCTAGCAATTTGCATAAGAGAAACTACAGAGAGCTTCCTCAAAGTGAAAAGGTGAAAGTTCTTGTTTAATATAAGAAAATGCTGCATCACTGCAGATGTTAAGGCTGGCAATGGGAATGAATCGTCTACCCATGAAATTATGAACAAAATGTTCATGTTACTTTTTCTGTGAAACCCTAGCAGTTAAGAGTTACAGTCACAGTACTCTGAGTACTTGGTTAAGATGAAAAAGGCTGGGGCTGTGGGTGTAGCTCAGTTGGGAGGGTGCTTGTCTACCACGCATGAAGCCCTGGGTCTGGTCTCAATCACCACACGGATGGAGCAAGGTGCTATATAGCTGAAATCTCAGCATCCAGCAGCAGTCCAGACAGTAGAGCAGAAGTTCAAGATCATCCATGGCTACAGAGCGTGAGGACAGCCAGGGCTATTTGATATGGAGCCTGCTTAAAGGGTGTGGCTTACTTGCAATCTTAGTCATACACTAAGATCATATTCCCTGCAGGCTATGGGGGCTAGGGGTGGGCTGTATGCTTGACCTTAAATTACCATCTTACAATGTTATAAACTTAGCTTTTCCCCCACCAAATGTACCTGGTCCTGTTAGAATACTTTACAAGGGGAAAATACTTACTAGTGTAAGGCTGCCACGCTGCCAGGACAGTGTTATTTGGCGAGAATTCAAGGCAAACTGCTTTTGGGAGGTCGAAGGAGTGCAGTAGTCCCTTGTTAGTGACATTGATTATATTCACTCTGGTTTCAAAAGAAATTACTTCAGCAAAAATAGCATTTTAAAACAGTCAGCACTAACTAAAACATTCATGCCCCTTTTCAAATACAGAACACTCCAAATCGTTCACTTTTCATAAAAACTACTTTTCAGGCAACTTCAAAAACCACCAAGGAAACACAATGTAAATTTTACTCAAAAAGTATTAAGAAATAGTACAGAATTAGCAGAAAGATCCAGAAGTGATACGGCTTCCAACTGAGTGAGCAGAGGGCTAGGCTGCAGGGAAGTTGAGTGTCAGCAAGTCAAAGGGAAGGCAGGCATGAGGCAGAATGGTGAAGCACCCTGTTCACATTTGAATAGAAACCGTAATAGTTGGGGAAATCAGTAAGCAAATCTATTAAGATCTCAATCAATCAGTAAGCAAGTCTATTAAGATCTCAAAAGCTATCTAACAGATAGGCCTATTAAGAATTGCTGTGTAATCATATAATAAAAGTAGTTCTATATTGTTCCATATTGGATGCTTCCTGCATAATCCCAGGCAGTGGCCTTACTACTTTCTGCAAACCTCTCATTTGACTCCTTCCAAGTGGCATCATCTCAATTTTATAAACAAACACATTTAGGTTTGAAAAAAAATCAAATGAGTTGATCTGATCAGCTATAATTTATCATATTACTGATAAATATTAGTGCCAAGTTTTGGAAATCAACTTGTCTGGACATACTTCCCTATATTACATTGAAGTGCCAGGTTGGGGCTGCAGAGATGCTTCTTATGGCTTCTATGGGCATCACACACAGTGCAGAAACACACATGCAGGCCAAACACCCATATAACCCACATATATGTAAATAAACAAATAAATAAAATTTAAAAAACAAATGAAAATTGAGCTGAGCATAGAAGCACATGCCTTTAATCCCAGCACTCAGAAGGCAGATTTCTGTTGAGTTCCTGACTAGGCTGATCTACATAATGAATTCTAGAACAGCCAGGGCTACATAGAGACACTGCCTCAAAAAAAAGGAAAGAAAGAGAGAGAGAAAGAGAGAGAGAGAGAAAGAGAGAGAAAAGAAAAAAAAACAGGTTGAGGTTGCCCAAACCTTAGACAATGCAGCATAATGACGTTGCATCTATAAATGTGCTGGAATCCATTAAAGATATTCAGGAAGGTATTTGGCCTGTGGACCACAGGTTTACGTACACCCATGATTAATCTTTTAGGGTTAATACATGCATATATATGTAATATTTCATCTTATTCAAGAAATTGCTGAAATAAATTTTATTCTGCTCATGTCTGAGGAGGATACCAAGGTCAGGATAAGCAGATCCAGTAAGAGTGAGGTTATACTGTACACTGTACACTTAAACACACATGCACATGCGTACCACCACGCGCAATGATCCTTTGCAAATTATAAACTATAAAAACACACTTTAAAATGAGGCTTTCCTGTTTTTGTTGGTGGTGATATTCCTAGTTTAATAAAACTTTTAAAAAACCTATTTAAAGAAAGATCTATTATAGTTTCTGAATTAGGTAACTACAAATTGACCAAAACCACAATCAATACCCATATCTGATTGCCTTGTTCCGGAACATCGTACACTATTTTATGATAACATCATTCTAAGAAAATAAAGACTAGCATCTGATATAGAAAATACCTATTAAAATGATGACACAATTTAAAACAGCATATAGGGATATACTAAAAAAGAGCTGGGCCAAGGTGGTGCGCAACTTTAATCCCAGTACTTAAGAGGCAGAGGCATGTGGATCTCTGTGAGTTCCAGCCCAGACTGATTTACACAGTGAATATGAGGCTAGCCAGGGCTATACAGAGACCCTGTCTCAAAAACAAAACAAAAAACCTTACCATTGTGGCCAAGATTCAATGTGATTATATTATTGATTTGGAATTTTATTGGTTAGCCAATAGCCTAAAAAGCAAATCAACTAATTTAGAAGTCTTTAATAGCTAATTAAAAAAAAATGTTTTATCTGACTTTCAGAAAATTTTAGAATATATTACCACTATAAAGAACTTTTAGGGCTGGAGAGATGGCTCAGAGGTTAAGAGCACTGGCTGCTCTTCCNCATGGTGGCTCACAGCCATCTATAATGAGATCTGGTGTCCTCTTCTGGCCTGCATGCATACATGGAGGCAGAATGTTATATACATAATAAATAAATAAATCACTTTTAAATTCATTATTTTCAGACTAATGCATTATTTTTCTCTCTTTTGAAAAGCCTAACAGTATACATTATGTTTGAAAGTAATAAATGAAAAGCAAGTAAGAGATATTTGGACATTTTCTTGACCTATAAAATATTGTAGTGAGCATAGGAAATTAAAACTGGTTTTAGAAAACTATGACCATTTAATAAAAATAATTATTTTCTTATAACACTAGTTTTGTAATCTAATAGTTTATATAATATGAGCTATATTAATCATTCTTTCTATACTTTTATACACAATAAAACTAAAAGTACTCAGTTACTGATTTAACAACAAAAATACTAGATATTTAAGCATACAATAAACAAGCAAAAAATAATTATTTTCTAAATGAAAATAGTGAATCTAAGAAATGCTAACCAACAATTTAGAATACTACTTGAAATAATTATTTCAGGAATATTATTTTCACAGTAATTTTAAATTGCGAGTCACTACATAACTCAGGTTATGGCACATGTATAAGAACATCTTCGAGGGTGTTCAAAGTACTCTCACTACACATGACAATAAAAGATAGACTTTACCAATGATAACCGAATAAGTTTTTCAAACCATGCCAGCCATGTAATATTCATGGTGCACATAAAATTTTTCATAAATGAGCACTAACTTTTCTCCATTGTTCCAGGCAAACAATGTCCCATCCTTACTAAAAGTGTAGACTTTGCATTTTTTTCCAGATTCCCTGAAAAAAGAAAAAGTTTAAATTAAAAAGTATTAATAATACTTTTCAAAAAATCTGATTTAAAAGTCTACAATCCATTAATTCAATGATTTAATAACTTATACAAATTTTAGAAACATTCCAAAATGTTTTTGCCTATTTAAATACTTAATCTCTTATAATCCAAATGTCAGCAACCATTGTAAAACATGCTGGAGACTTCTTACAATCAGATAAACCTTCAGAAATAGATCATTTTTTGGTGTGGTGGTTTGAATGAGAATGGCCCACAGAGGCTCATGGATTTGAACATTTAGTCATCAGGGAGTGGCACTACTTGAGAAGGATTAGGAGGTGTGGACTCCTTGGAGAAAGCATGTCACAGGAGGGGCTTCAAGGTTTCCAATGTTCAAATCAGGACCAGTGGCAGGTTCTTCCTGCTGACTGTGGATCCAAATGTAGAACGAACTCTCAGTTACTCTCCAGCACCATCTCTGTATACATGCCAGAATGTTCCCCACCATGATAACAATGGACTAAGGCTCTGAAAATGTAAACAAGCCCCAATTAAATGCTTTCTTAGGTGGTCACAACATGGTGTCTCCACAACAAAAGAACACCAACTAAGACAGTGGTCAAAGAAACCAAAACAATGAAACTGAATGTGAAAGTTATCAGCTGTCACCTCTGAGCAAGCTGAGGGACTGCAGTGCAGAGGCTTTGGAGAGACTAGTCCCACACTATCTGCATAACAAAACAGTAGTGAACAGTATACCCTCAAGGACTAAAGGGCCCTTGGATTTGAAAGACTAAGTAAGCTATTCCATCAATTTCCCCAGTGGAGACGTAATGTATAAAAGCATTACAAAGAGCTTAGTAAATGGCAATGCAGGCTTCTGAATATCATCTGTAGAAATATGATTGGTGTCAACATTCTAGCAAGAAATTAAGACTGTAAGTAGTACAACTCTCTACTGGAGTTGGCCACTGTGAATATATCTAATAGCAATGAAGGCCTAGCCAAATGAAAATGTGTGTGAGTATATATGCACATGTCTACTAGTGGAGTGACATTAAATGGGGGAACTTTGTGGCAAACAAATATTTCAGTTGCTAAGTAACAGCAAACGCACCAAGAACTGACCAACATGACCCTTAAACAACACCACCTCATTAATTTACCTTAAGATTTTTTTTGCTTCTAATTTCATTAAATAATGGTAACTTATACTCATTTTACAGGATATGAAACTTACAAAATACCTTTCCCACAAAAACAGCTATGAATAAGAAGTCTCCTTATTGTAGTATAACTCATTCTCAAACCTGAAGACAGAAAATTTCTATTCTTATTAATTCCTCCCAGGTTTCAGCTTATTCCAACCTACTTATATTCACCTACTTCATTTTGACTCCCTAATCATACCCTTATCTCAATGGTTATAAATTGCATTTGTTTGTTTATGAGACAAGGTTTCTCTGTGTAGCCCTGGTTGCCCTGGAAGTTGCTCTATAGACCGGGTGACCTAGATCTGAGAATCCACCTGTCTCTGCCTCCCAGATGCCAAATTAAAAGAGTATTTTAATCACTTGCATTAGAACTATATTTAGGACTGATATCAATTTCACTACATTATAGAATACAAAGACCAATTTTTTCTTTTTTGTTGAGATTGTGTTTATTTATTTTTTATGTGCATGAGTGTTTTATCTGCATGTAAATCTGTGCACTACATGCATGCAGTGCCTGGGGACGCCAGAAGAGGTCATCAGATCCCGAGGCTGGAGTCCCAGCAGGTTGTGAGCTACTTTATGGGTTGCCAGTAGAACCATGGTCCTCTGGAAGAGCAGCCAGAGCTCTTAACCACTGTTAAGATGTTCCACGTCTTCATCCATCAATTCTAATCTTAGCAAATGAGAAACTTTGGCTATTTTCCTTTCAAATATGTAATAATAGATGTAATATATAAATTATATACATATATAATTTACTTACTTTTTGAGAGTCTCACTATCTAGCCCTGGCTGTCCTGAAACTCACTATGTAAACAGAGCTGGTTTTTAACTCAGAGATCTGCTGCCTCTGAGTCCTGAGTATTTGGATGAAAAGGTGTGGGGCTGCCCAGTCAATACAATTTTTTAAATAAAAATCTTTAAGTAAATACAAAGCATAGGCACTCATTACCAACTAAAATAAACAAAACACATCAGAGGCCGAAGAAGTAGCTCAGCAGTTAAGAGCATTGGCTGCTCTTTCAGAGGACCCTGGTTTGATTCCCAATATCCATGTGGAAAGCCACAGCTGTCTCTTAACTCTAGTCCCTGGGGATCTGATGTCTTCTGGCCTCTACAGGTACTGTACACATGGGATGCACACATGTACATGCATGCAAAAGCCTCCAGACACATAATATTTTAAAAATTCAATCAAAGGTTACATCGTTTTATGCAAATACTTCAGCATACATCTCTAACTGATAAAGTTATTTTTGTTATACTGTATACATGTTTCTGCTTATTTGGGGTATTGTACCTATACAGTACATTTTAAAATGTAATGTAAAATTAAGAAATGCAGGTTGGTAGTTAGTCATCTATAATAATCAAACTTAATAGTCGTGTTAAGTATGTTTTCAAGGTTAAACAGCTATATTTTAGATAGGTGATCTTCAAACACTTCAAAGACCTACATAATATGGCATTTAAGATGTTTAATAACCTGAGGCTTTTCCTGGTAGCACCAATTTACTTCAGACAAGATGATGGGCATCAAAGAAATTCTTCATAGAGTTTGCTTTCTTTGTGGCAAAAGCTAGCCATTTGGACAAGAAACTGCCCTTGCCTCACCTGCTGACAATATGCTGTCCAAACTGGACAAGCAGAACACAAAAGAAAGTGACTACTGAATTTTGCCAAAACAAAGCAAGACAGTCCTTCAAGATTCTGCTTCACACAAGTCTGTCAGATATTCTAGGCCTGTAGGCCAAAGATGGATGCCCCAACATTGCNTGCTTTCTTTGTGGCAAAAGCTAGCCATTTGGACAAGAAACTGCCCTTGCCTCACCTGCTGACAATATGCTGTCCAAACTGGACAAGCAGAACACAAAAGAAAGTGACTACTGAATTTTGCCAAAACAAAGCAAGACAGTCCTTCAAGATTCTGCTTCACACAAGTCTGTCAGATATTCTAGGCCTGTAGGCCAAAGATGGATGCCCCAACATTGCAGAGGAACCTTGGGTGACTGTCCAGGCAGCCAGAAGTCTCTACCATTTCTTTTAGTTTTGAAAGTTGTTTGCTCTGTACTTCCTGTTTACTCTGGTAATATTAGATTCTTCTGGGATGTTTGATGGAGTGGAAGGCTTAGGTAGTTATAGTTGTAGTTTTTCTTAGCTTTGATAGAAGGTAAATTAGGTACAGAGCTTTGGATTCACCAAGATAGATTAAATAATAGAGTGTTTTCTTTAGATATGCCAAATACAAATGGATTGGATATTGTAAAGGCAATTCTTGCCTTGTTCCTATTGTTTATAGTTTTATTATGTTAGAGTTAAAACTTTTCCTTTTTATTTAGACAAAAAGGGGAGGGAATGTTGTGAAACATTCCTTTACACTGTTTTAAGATATGTCACTGTGACTGGTTTAATAAAAAGCTCAACAGCCAATACCTAGGCAGGATTTTCGAGGCAGAGAGAACAATGGGAAAAAGAAAGGCGGAGTCACCAGTGAACACAGAGGGGACATGCAGGAGGAGAGGTAAAAGCGAAAAATCACATGGCAACACGGATAGAAATGGGTTGATTTAAGTTATAAGAACTTAGGAAACGCCTAAGATATAGGCCAGGGTTTCATAATTAATAATGAGACTTCATGTCTTTGTGAGTTGGCAGCCCAAAGAAAATTCTATCTACATGAGGGCTGTCATCTAATAAACAGCTTAATCTAGCGACAGAATGAAAATGTGGCTAGATTACTGGAAGGTGAAGAGCCCCCTCAGCAACCGACTACTGTTCTGTTCTCCTAAGTGCAAGGGACCAGTCACCCACTGACGAAAACAGATGAGCTCCTTCCTCTGTTTACTCAGATATTTGGTCACATCAACATAAAGGGAGCAGGAGCCTCAAGTAACAATTTTTAGTCCCAATAATACTGCTGGATGTATTCAATAATTTTGTAGCTATTCTAAGATTATCCTACCACCCCAACCCCAACAAAGCTAAATTCACTTGTTTCATTTAGCCACTTTAATTATTCTATTCTTATCCATTTTATTATTTAAAAGAATTATATAGACCAATGTCAACACTCATTCACAGATGTCTCCTGAATCCTATCATGTTGTCACCTATTACAGGTTATCATTTTTATTCAGTTTTGTTTTAAGCTTCCATGGTTTCTTTCTGAAGAAATATATATATATATATATATATATATTCAGATACATATATACACATACATTTTACTTTCTCCTTTTTCTATGCCATTTTCATCTCCTGGCAGCATAGTAATTACTAATAGTGACTTAACAATCATATTTGTAAATTTTTCTTATTCTAGAAGATCAAAATTCAATTACACTAACAACTATATTTTTCCTTGCTAAGCCATTATTTTTTCTCTTCTTTCTTTTCTATTTTCTTTTTTAAAGATTTTTATTGGTGGGGCTGGAGAGATGGCTCAGCGATTAAGAGCATCACCTGCTCTTCCAAAGGTCCTGAGTTCAATTCCCGGCAACCAC